>JANJYP010004877.1:0-12495 GCA_024605115.1 Rastrelliger brachysoma | reverse complement strand
ACCAGCCATATAGGTCTATAAAGAGCCATAGAAACTGAAAAGGTTGCAAAGCTTCACTACACTACCAACAATGCATGAAAGTAGTTACTCAGACACAAAAAGAATAGATAGTCTGCAAAGAAAAAATATTGACAGAAAGGCAAAAGAGAGAAAAATACTATAACAGAACCAATTGTAAGTTTATCCCTCCTCCCACATCCCACCCTTCTATTCTCTCCCCAAACAGAAACAACGCTGAGAAAAACAGGAAACTTAAAACAACATTATCTAATCTTGTAAAGAGCATTTCTTAGCAATCCATTAATTTCCAAACTCCATTATATTCCCATAAAAATCAACTTTGTAATGAGAGATTCACATGGGTCTCAAACATATCACTAAACATAGCAATAGACTGTGAAAGAAGCTGGTACAAATGGCACAAAAATAAAGATGCGTTACATTCCAAGAACAGATTAACAAAAATATATCGCAAGTCTCAATCTTTCATGCCGACTGGAAACAGATTTCAGAGGAATACAGGAGGTGTAGCCAACACTCAGCCACTACATTAAGTTAGCAGTGCCAAATCTTCCGGGGAGTTCTCACTGAAGTTGGCAACCTGATATCAGCCACTTGTTCACTCACTTGAAAATGTACAGTAACACGCAGTTTCGCTGTTTAAGGAAGCAAGTAACCAAGTCATTTTTGTACTCAATACATTGTTTCAGGACATTACTATGAAGATTAGTATCAAGATTGCTATGCTTGTAAGCCTTATGTATAATCAGATCTTTCATCTGGTAGTGGTAGAAACAAACAATGACCAGACAGGGTTTGTCTCAGGGTCCAGGTTTGGGCAGAAGGCTTCAGTGGGCCATGTCTAATTCAGTGGGCGAATGATTGTCAAAATGGCATCTCTCAGATGGCATTGACATCTGAGAGAAAAAAGTGTTGTGTTCAGAATTTCTCACAACTCAGGAAAGCTCACAATATGGATGTTTTGCCTCATTTGTCTTCCTTAAAAATTGTAACGTTTAGATTTTAGCCACTTGTCTTGAGCTAAAGTAGAGCAGGAAGTGAGATGTTGTTCCTATATTTTTAAGTGATTGCACATTGTCAGTTAGAGTCCATTTTTTCTCTCTCATAAATGTGAGAAATGATTATTAGATAAACTGTACTTACTTTAAACTGATGGCCAAGGTTGAACACATTCAAAACAATCATATCTTATAAATATGAATAACCCCTGCATATTGTTCTAGTATATTTCACTGGTTGACCGCAGTATACATTGTCTGAACATGAACCCCAGTGAATAACCACATAAAAGCAAATGATTTAGACACTGTCATATGAATCATAATTACACTAAGTTAACCCCCTGAAACACATTCGGTTTAAAGTGTTGTTAACAGTAGTTTAAGTACAGTGAAGAGTATAGAATGAGACTCACACGTCACACCAATTGTTGTACAAAGGTCAATTTGGGGGGTTATCATTACTGCTCTTAGCATCATGACCATCACCACTACTTACATCATAATCATCAACAATAAAACTTAATTTGCTGTTCAGCACACTTGAAAGTGCGCTGACTGTCCTCTTCTACCAGCTGTCTCCCTGCTCTCTATACTGTGCTTTACAGCTGTCCCACTTTTCTCCCACTGCCCTTTAGATTATACCACTTAATAATGGTATAGTGTGTAATGGGTTGTACTGTCTTCGTAAGGTAAACATACAGCACAGTTGACATACAGCATAATGGCCCTGGAAAGAGGAGTGTATGTTTGGTATTGTCTGCCATCCAGTTTCTGAACAAGTATTCAGTTCAAACCTTTAGACTGTCTGTCTGAAGCTGTTCTATTTTTTCTGTGGCACCTGGAAGTACTCGATATAATGATCCATAATGATTTGGTCATTTCCCTGCTGTATTTCTGTAGCTATGTATCTTGTATACTATATACATAATATCTATTGTACATGTCTGTCTGGTCTGGGAGAAAAAATTCCTGTTGTTCTTCCTGAGGTTTCTGACATTTTTTTCCCCCGTTGAAGTGTTTTGTTTGGGTTTTTTTTAAGGGAGTTTTTTTTTCCATATTTGAATCAAGGGTGTAAGGATAGATGATGCTATTACTGTACAAATTGTGCCAAATTTCTTTTTTGTGATTATGAGCCATACAAATAAAACAGGCATGACTAGCTGCTGGTGAACATAGCAAAGCATTTAGCTTTTAAGGCATTTCTTCATCCAATTTAGCCTTTTGTTTTGTTTTGATTTAAACTGTTAGTGACAGAAAATTACATATATTGTGTTTAATCAAAGATGGGATTTTTTTTTCCTTTTCATCACATCTTCCACATCCACTAATCTGATGGCTGTCTAGTTTTCTGAGACCAATTCAGTAGTATTTAAGTTATCCAAACGTTTTTTAGCTACACTGGTTACAGGGTGAAATAACCTGGAGCTGCATTAAATACATGTAACATACTGTAATCCACTGTCATAAGTTCAAAGGATTGTGTGTGTGTGTGTGTGTGTGTGTGTNGTGTGTGTGTGTGTGTGTGTGTGTGTGTGTGTGTGTGTGACATTTTGTTCATTTTATTTTATCTTGTTGTGGGTGTGCTCCTACTGTGTAAATGTGCGTCCTAGAAGTAGGTGAAACATGCCTTCTGTTGCTCTCCTCCTCTCTGTGCAGACATGTTCTCTTAACTGTGGTGTATTTCCAGCGTGGGTATTAAAAAATGAGTAATTTGGCAAGCTGCTGTGTGAAATCTCCTCAGACTTGCAATGAGTCGGAGGCTTAGAAGTTCCTGACAATGACAAGATGCCATCTTCTGTTTATGTGGGATATTTTTATTTTTTTTTAAAGGCAAGGAACGTCCAGGATTATGTTATACTTTGCCCCTGAATTTCTGCTCTGCTTCCTCTCCTCACGCATAATCCATAAACAGTATTATTTTCTCTCTCTTTTCCTCTCTGTGTTTGTTCTAATTTACCCTGCAGGGTTTCTGAGCACAGGGGACCAGTCTGCTAAGGGGAACTATGGCTTGTTGGACCAAATCCAGGCCCTGCGCTGGCTCAATGAAAACATTGGCCACTTTGGAGGAGACCCAGAGAAAATCACCATCTTTGGCTCGGGAGCCGGTGCCGCCTGTGTGAACCTTCTCATCCTCTCCCACCACTCCGAGGGTAAGGTTCTGTCATTGTCACATTTATTGTCATATACCCTGCTCCAAAGGAATTAACATTTCAGGACAGTGTGGGTAGTGTCTTTATTTTTTACAGAGCATGTTAGTAATTTCGCTGAATAGAGTAACCCAGATAAAGGTATATGGCAATATTATTCCCCCAAGTGAAGGAATGCAATATTTAGAAATGAGTCACCCACTATTTTTAGCAATATAGATTTGTTTATTTATTTTTTTGACGAGCACCAAAAAATAACTGCAAAGATTCAGTAGTTGTAAAGGAAACCAGACTTCTCAATCTGGACAGTGACAGAGTCGACAGATGGATGAAAACAGTAGGTTGTTTGCCATAAAACCATTACTCACCTTGGGCCACAGTCGCTGTAATAATCCCAAATAACGTCATTCCACATGGGACTAAGATCACTGAACTGCACTGACAAAATTGTTCCTCTCCAATAAAACTAATCCTGTCTATAAAGGGCATTAGAAATAGATACGGTAATATACTGTATGTTACTGACTTTCATATCTTTGACATAACATTATGAGCACTTTTCAAGTTTATTATTGTTATGTATACTATGTCATAGTCTTATTGCTACATTTGATACTTAATGCAAGTTTTGAAAGCTGTTTCCATAGTGATTCTAAGCAGAGACATTAACAGCATGTGTCTCAGTGAGGGGTGAAGAATATTGAACTAGAAAACATTACCAGATGTTTGTCACATTTTAAAATCATTCCATCACTTTACGGGCTGTTAAAGTTCCTGTATTGAACACTAATATTACAGTGTGGGCTTCTAAAAGCTAAGTTGCAGAGTATCCGATTCACATGTCACAGGAAGGCAGTGTAAAATTTGATTTAAAGCACATGTTCTAAACACTTCCACTGAGAGTACCGTATACTACTTATCAAATGCTGCATTCGCTTTTTTGTTTGTTTTTGAATGGCAGATCTCTAAAATACCCGCCAGATGTTTGATCAGTAATCCTCTGATGTGATCTTGGTTGGTAAAACTCAGAATGTGAATGGAATTTGCACTTTATACTTCACCAAGAATTCAGATTAAATTATTACTAAACTGTTAACCTTCACAGTGACATACAGTAAAATAACATTTTTATATTTTGTCGGTATGAAGCAGTTTCTCAGAATTGTGTGTAGGTACATGGGAACCCACACATCTTTTTGTGTATCAAAAGTCAGAAAATATTCAGGAGGGCAAGGATAAGCATTGCAATAATTGGATAATACATGTTTAAAAGACCAATATCCACACCTTACTACCTTTTAATAAAAAACACTCTTTCTTGGTCAATGTTGGTCAAGAAAATGGCAAGTTTTTGCACTAGTTGACTTTTAATGTCTGTAAACAAGAATGGAGAATCCACATTATTATTTTACTTTATTATTTTGAGTAGATTTGCGACAGAAATCCTTGCCTACTCCATTTTGAAGTATGCCTCTAAAAGCACACAGTGCAGAAAAAGTTGGAGCATGAAGACTTTTTAAAGGTACTGTCTTTGTGCGTGTGTGTATGTGTGTGCGTGCATGCGCACGTGCATGCACAGAGGAGAGATGAGATGAGGAGTAGAGCTGCAGCTGAGAGGCTTCTTAATTGATTTCACAGGGAGAGGAGCGGGGGTGGGGCACATGCAGAATATGGGGGGGCTTAATTATTAATGACAGAATCTGCAGATAAAACAGAGGGACAGCAAGCCGCTTTACATAACAGTGCAGCGGTGCAACAGTGCGAGCAGTTTTCTTTTTTCTCTCTGTCTCTCTCTCCTGTCTCTTTCTGTCTTTCTCGCTTTATCCAACGCGGCCATCAAACCCACTGCTGTGTGTGGAGATGTCACCATTTTTCTTGCTGCTGTCTCCCGTTGTATGGAACAGAAGCACTTCATTTTCCTACCCTAATGGTCATAAAGATCTTCTCCGGCTATGAAAAGCAGCAGGATATCTTTTTTATCTTTCTTCCTATGTAAGGCTCTACAATGACTCCTCCTCCAACATATGCATTATTTAAAGCACTCATACTGTAAGGCATTGAAGGCCTCATCAGCTGCTAGCAAAAGTATGTCAGAGGGAGAAAACACTGAGAGGGAATTAATGATTGCATGTTTTCTCTTGAAACAATTTATGCGGTATTCCTGCTGTGCTCAGGTTTGTTCCAGAGGGCCATCGCTCAGAGTGGATCGGCCATCTCCAGCTGGTCAGTCAACTACCGACCAGTGATGTACACCAAGATTCTGGCCAGGAAGGTTGGCTGCACTCTGGGGGACATGGCTGAGTTGGTGGACTGCCTGAGGAGGAAGAGTTTCCGGGAGTTGGTGGACCAAGACATCCAGCCTGCACGCTACCATATCGCCTTTGGACCTGTTGTAGATGGGGACGTGGTGCCAGACGACCCTGAGATTCTAATGCAGCAGGTCAGCGCATGGTTCTCCATACATCATCCATTGAAGGATTATTCATCTGTTTGCATTTAGTGTGAATAATACCCTCACATTACTGCTGCATTCAGCTCTGTTATGCCATGCTGTTTGTGTTTGCTGCAACACCAGGGCGAGTTTTTGAACTACGACATATTGCTGGGAGTCAACCAGGGAGAGGGCCTGAAGTTTGTGGACGACAGTGAAGGAGAAGACGGAATATCAGCAGCCTCATTTGACTACACCATTTCCAACTTTGTGGACAATCTGTATGGATACCCTGATGGTCAGATCCTACCCTATTTTACCTTAAAATTAAAAATATTATATGTATACAGGTGTATATGTTCCAGGTGCCCTCTATAGGACTGAAGAGTATATTAATAATGATGTCACCTAACAGATTATTACATAATATGACTGACTATGCACATGCTCATCACCGCTTTTGTTTCCTCTAAGGTAAAGATATCCTGAGAGAAACCATAAAGTTCATGTACACAGACTGGGCCGACAGGGACAACAGTGACATGCGGAGGAAGACCCTCCTGGCTCTGTTCACAGATCATCAGTGGGTGGCCCCGGCTGTCGCCACTGCCAAACTGCACGCCGAGTTCCAATCGCCTGTCTACTTCTATACCTTCCATCACCACTGTCAAACCGAGGCGAGGCCAGAATGGGCAGATGCAGCTCACGGAGATGAGATCCCTTATGTGTTTGGGATTCCCATGGTGGGAGCCACTGACCTGTTTCCATGTAACTTCTCCAAGAATGATGTCATGCTCAGTGCAGTGGTGATGACATACTGGACCAACTTTGCCAAGACAGGGTTAGTATGATGCCAAATTTAAGAAAAAACTTTCAAACACCATGCATTTTTATATATGTTAAGTATATAAGTTATATATGGCTGAGTGTGAACGTATCATTTTGGTTTAGTTTTAAAGAATTGGAGGATTTCCTGGGACCTTTTTTAGTGGACACATTTTTTATCAAAGAAGAAATCAAATTTCTCCCGATTCTCACCTCAAATAGCACATCAGCTGCTGTTATATTAAATTACTGTGTTTAGCATCACAGGTAAGGCTAGGTTAAACATACTCTGGTAGTGATGATAATTCCTAACATAAGAAAACACTTTTTTCTCTCTTCCAGGGATCCAAATCTCCCAGTTCCTCAGGACACCACGTTCATCCACACCAAGCCGAACCGCTTTGAAGAGGTCATCTGGACCAAATTCAGCTCCAAAGACAAGCAGTATTTGCATATCGGTCTCAAGCCTCGGGTCAGAGACAACTATCGCGCTAACAAGGTGGCCTTCTGGCTGGAGCTGGTGCCGCATCTCCACAGCCTACAGAAGCAATACATTAATTCTATCACAACTCGACTGCCACCCAACCGCTGGAAGGGATCTCCCAATTCTGGCACTCGTTCAACACGGCACCCTGGAATCACCACCTATCCTCCTGATCCTGAGCCTGACGGTTCAGAGAGACCCCGCTATTCTCCCTTCCCCAGCGAGACGAGGGACTACTCCACTGAGCTGAGTGTCACAGTAGCTGTTGGCGCGTCTCTTCTTTTCCTGAATGTGCTGGCCTTTGCCGCACTTTACTACAAACGGGACAAGCGCCACGAACTCATGCAGAGACGCCACCGCCGGCTGTCCCCACAACGCGGCACGACGATGGGCATGGGTGTAGGTATGGGAGTAGTAGGGGCCCCACCGCACAATGACCTGGCACTGAGTCAGGAAGAGGAGCTAATGTCGCTGCAGATGAAGCAGCAACGAGTGGAGCTGGAGCACGGCACACCCCTCCCTTCCCGCGGCGTCCACGGCGATCTGGAACCCCTACGGCCTCCCGTGTGTCCACCTGACTACACGCTGGCACTGCGGCGGGCACCGGAGGACGTGCCACTGATGACAGCCAATACCATCACAATGATACCCAGCACCATCAGCAGCATGCAGCCCCTCCACCCCTTCAACACTTATCCCCCCGTCCCAGCCCCCTCTACCACACCTGTCCCCAGCCACAGCAACAATGCCCTGCCACACCAACACTCCACTACCCGTGTATAGGACCAGGCACAACCTCTGCTACCCCTCTCTGGGTTTACAGAGACGCACCACACAAACTGCTCCATACAAACTCCACTCTTACCGCCCTCTACTTCTCTTTACTATATCTTTGTCTTTTCTCATTAAGCCCTCAAATAAAGCTGCAGTTTGTAAGATTTTAAGCAGTGATATACCTCTAAATTGTAATCATGAATCAAAGAGGGGGTTGATTTAAAAAAAAAATTTTAAAAAGCCCCTTTGCCAAAAGCCTGTCATCATAGGTACATATTGCTTTGCCCGGTTAAATCTCTTTCAGTATCTGGTGCTTAGATGAGCTACCAGAAATGCAGCTTTAAGCTTGTAGCTCTCCCTCAAAGAGGTATAGAGCTAATCACAATCAGTCAGGCATCTTATGTGGAGCTTGGTTGTTTTGCGCATGTGTTGTTGTGTCAGTGTAAACCTATGTTTAACATGAAATACAAATACTCATTTTTATTCATTTAGTGAAAAGATAATACAGTAGCGAGCGGCTTTGTATGAGGCAACATATGCCCAAACAAGCTGTCTGTCATGAAACGGTGATTTCTTGAAACTTACAAATTGCAGCTTTAAAGGCCCAATCTGGAAGTGAAATTTGGCACCCCGTGTCGAGCACTATGTCCCAACAGCTGTCTCTGTTTTCAGATTTTTGGAGATGTTTGTTTAGTGTGAAACTTGTTGACAGGGCTTAGAGTCACAAACAAATGAGTTTTAAAACTTCATTTTCTTCAATTCCCAAATTTGTATACCTGTTTTTAGTTAGGATGCAATCTAAATGCCATGATTTAAAAAAAAAAAAAGTCTTTATACTCACAATCAATGCTTTCAAAACATTTCCAGATTGGGGCTTCAACTGTTGGGCGGTACAGGAAATAACTGAATCATACTCAGTCTGTGGGATGCAACCTGGAATCCAGGCTGCCCATTAGAACTCGCTGCATTTCCTCCACACAGGCTCTAATCATGTCCATTAATTTATTTGTTTCTCACTCATTATCTCTCTGTCTGTATCCTCACCTCAGCCCATTTAACTGCTTCTCTCTTTTCGCTGCCTCTCTCTCTTCTCCCTCTGCATCTGCCCTCATACAGTCACTCTTTTTATTAAACCATTGACATTAATCCATTTCCATAACTCACCTCTTTTTCCTCTTTCACGCAATCACTTCTAGACTCTTTTTTCCTTTTGGAGTCTTTTATACAAAAACACAAATGTAAATGATGTATTATTAATAAATTGTAAGGATATGAATGAAAAAAAGATATTCTGATATCTCGTTTTTACCAGCATTCTTGGTGCCAAGTACTGTGATAAAGTTCCTCTTTCACTGGCGTCCAGTGGACGGCCTGGAGAGGTCCATCCTGACTGTATCTTACAAAAGAAATTACCATCATAAAAAGTGCCAACCCCTTCATCTTTCTTTTTGATCCACACACTTTTTTTTTTAAGTTGTTATCACACTCAATGTTGCACTGTGGCTGGTCTCTTCTTTAAAGGGAAATCAGATTCAATATATCCTCGTTTAAGAAAAAAAAAAGAGAATATAAAGTTTTATTAACTACTTTGCTGTCTGGGATATTTGCATGATGTTTTTCTTTTCTACAGAGTGTGGACAGAGAAGTTTGTCATTTTGATGATTTTGCCTTGTTCTTCATTGATTTTTTTTTTTTTTATTTCATTTTTGAGAGTCATTTTCATTTCCTATTTTAATATCAGCTGCACTTTGTGGTACTTCAAAAGGTATTAAAGTATTAAGAGATGAATATTGTGTAAAACTATGATTATAACAAAGAGAGTAAATGTTTCCTCTTTATTTTTTTCATTTCCTAACACAGAGGCTGTGCCGCAAAAACTACCAGAAAGACTGATGAAAGCCTTTATTCCCCCCCCCCCTCCCCTCCTGCCCTTCCCCTCTTCTTTTTGCTGTTTCTCTTATCTTTTGCAACTGTGACGTTTGCACAGTCACTGTCTCTCAATCGCACCTGAAGATAGCACTTTTTTTTTTTTTTTAAGTTACAAAAAAAAAAAAAAAGAAGAAACGACTACTTCACAGGAATAGTCTAAATAAGGTTTTTGTCTGACGGACATTAACCACATGCTTCAAGTGTTTGAAGACTGCCTGACAGTTATCTTTTCGTCTGCTCTTTTGTTGTTTCATGATTCTCCTCTCTTCAAGGCGGGAGAAAAAGGATGAGATATATTTATGATGGTCAAAAGGTGAGAGAGCCTTGTATGCGCGTTTCACATCTTTCGCACAATTGAACACAGAGACGGGTCACACTCTGGACAATACTGAAAAAAAAAAAAAAAACCCCAGTGACATTAGGACAAAAAAACACTGGACAAATGCCGGCAGTGATTTAATGGTGATGATGAAATAGATCGTCAGCAATGCGTCTGTTGATGCACAGAGGATGCATTCTAAAAAAAAACAAAAACAAAAAAAAAAAAAAAACAACAACAACCTGATTTGAAAAAGAAAAAAAATCTTTAATGACAGACATTACTCATACACCATACACCACAAAAGCAAGGCGGGCGGAATTCAACCCCACCCCCCACCCCCCACCTTCCTTGTAACATTCTGTATCCTATCTGCTTAGGATAACGACACTTTGGAGCCAGACTGCCATCCCTCACACTGGACTGGAGCGAGCTGCGAGGACAAAAAGAAACAAAAACCAACACATGAAACAAAACTGTACATTTTTTAAGTGTAAGAGAACAAACTGGAATTTGTAAATATTATGTTTGTCGTTTGGTTTGAGTGATTGGCCGGATCTTTTTTTTGTGACAACAGGTGCAAATTTTGATGATGATTTTTAGCACTCATGCGTATGTTTGATTCTTCTTTATTTCCTAAGTCTCAAGGTTGAATTCCAGTAGGTTATGGGCACATGCATACATCTGTTAGCATACGTGATTAATCTGTTAATGGGATTAAAAAAAAAAGAAATCAGAGCATGGTTGAGGTCAACGTAAACACGAAAAGGAACGGGTATGGCTCAGGTTAGCCTCGAAACTGTGGTGATAAAAATGCTCTTACAGAATATATGGCTGTGTAAAGTATAACGTACACACCTGGCACTATCCCATCAATCATGAAGGCAGCTTTTGAGTAAAATGACTCCTTTAATTGGTTAAAAAGCCAAAGAACAGCTGCAGTGAACAGATGAAGGAAGGGGAAATAGGGATACTTGGAGAAATGAGGCAGAAAAACAAGAGACAGAGCGGATGTGAAAAATGTGCTCAGAACAAACCACAAATCAAGGAATTTTACTTGTGATGCTGTTGGATTTAATTGTTAGTGTCTCACATTGTCTTGAGCATTGTCATACAGTATATTCTGTAATTGGAGGGTTGTGAAATCCTTTGTACTCTTTTTGGTCTTATTTCAGACTCTAATCATGGTGGTTGTTTCGCTACCCTTTGCAATTTTGTCTGCACAATGTTTATGGGATTATTGACCCATCTTGATGTGAGTTTGAGTTGCCCACGCTTCCAAAAACAGCATTACAAAGACAGTTTGTTTTTTTTTTGTTTGTTTTTTTTTAGAAACAAGGGTTGGGTCAGCCAACAGATAATGGAAGCACACTCACCAAGTTTACATGTTTACACTACAGTTTTTATGTTGGTTTAAGGTAAGGGGGAAAAGAGAAAAAAAAGATTACAAGGATCCAAATATCTTCTTATTAGGCTGCAACATTTATTGCTGGACTGGTAAAGTGAAGGCTTGCACCTGTTTGTCTGTTTTATTTAGATTCAGTAACCTGCTTGAAGCTCAAGATACTGTGAGAGAGCATAATGACCAGAAGGGGTTGAAAGAATTAAAGTTAATATTTCTATTTCAAATAGAGGCTATTACACACTGTATGTTGTGTATCTGAACTGGAAAACATTAAAAGACATTCTTAAACAAATGCTTTCATGAGATTATTTATTGTCACATGGTCAGTTAGGTGAAAATTTAAGTTGTGTTACATGTTTGTGTCCACTTGGGGGCAGACAAGCTCCACAACAAATCGACATTGTTTAGCATCTAGCAAATAGCATATTTACACAACTAGCAGGAGCTAACGTAACTTTAGAATTACCTTTGAGTCTGTCTTTGGCTACCTGATGAATGTAAGTCAGATATATTCATTTAAAGTTACTTTGTAGCCGTGGTTTGGTCTCCACCATCAACAAAAAAACATAAAACAACCTTGGTCTTTAAGTCTTAGTAAGTGCTATATANTCTTTGGCTACCTGATGAATGTAAGTCAGATATATTCATTTAGAGTTACTTAGTAGCCGTGGTTTGGTCTCCACCATCAACAAAAAAACATAAAACAACCTTGGTCTTTAAGTCTTAGTAAGTGCTATATATATATTTTTTTGTATAACTTTTTATAACTTTTCTCAACATCGTAGCTAGTGTAGCATAGTTGCTAACCTCGTATGTTTGTAATATTTTGTTTACTATGTTATTATTAGCAAGTTTGAGAAGTGACGAAATGAAACACGTGACACTTTTCTTTTATTTGTTTATTATATTGTTTACTGTATTACTTTATTTATTTAGTGATGTTAATATGAATATCTTTCACTGTCAGACTCAAGACTCATTCACATCCTGTTACCTTAGAGGCATTCATCANGTGTGTGTGTGTGTGTGTGTGTGTGTGTGTGTGTGTGTGTGTGTTTGTTTGTTTATCTGATTTTTCATTTTTCAGAGATAACAGCTTACTCCAAGAACAAGACATCCACAGTAAGCACTGACAGTTATTTAATATTAGTCATTGTTA
>JANJYP010004864.1:0-12540 GCA_024605115.1 Rastrelliger brachysoma | reverse complement strand
ATAATATAGTCATGTTTACTCAGTCGCACTCTGATGCTTCACAGCGGCCAATTTCTGAAATAAAAACATAAGTGAAACAGAGCAGGAGATTCCAAGAAACAGCTGTAATGCTATATTGATTTCAGCTATTAGATTCATTTAATTTATTAAGGGGAGCTGCAGATGTAAGAGAGACTACAGTGTGATGATGGATTTTAAACCTGAGTCACAGGAATTAAATTGAACAAAAGATCCCACATGTGTGTTATGAAAGCATTTTTAATATTTTGTACACACAGGGCTTTTGGAGAAAGTTTTTTTTTTCTAAGAGAGATTAGTATGTTTGGTGAAAAATTAAAGCTGTTGTCAAACCCAGGTGAGATTTAAAGGTAGTCTAAGGAGTTCTTCATGCAGGCAGATGTGATAAATAAATAACGTAATCAATAAATACATCTAGAAACAGGGCAGCTGAGAATGAGATGTTGTGGTCTGAAGGAGAGACTGAATGTCTACATAAAATCTGGAGTGAAGAAAACCAAAACATAAAAAATAAATGGCTAAATGATCAGTCCACTAAAATCACAAAGAACCCAGCATATTTTCTACTCACCACATGTTTTATCAGCCTTACTGATGCTTTTATTTGCTAAGACCTCCATAACTTATACTGCTATTCAACCCAAACACAATGAAGGTGAATGAATTTTAATATGTATGTGGTGTTTAAAGTTTTTAATATTTGCAAAACTTTTTGGAAAATCCTGAATCTCACTAAATTGTGAATGTTAAGGAGGATTTTCTTTTACTTTACACACATATCCAGTGCATCACTTGTAATACTAACACATAGCAGGCATATTTCTCCTCTTCTTTCATTTTGCAATCATCATCTTCTCACCATATTTCTCACCATCACTCACTCATGCTTCTTTTTTTTTTCTTTTTATCACTGTTGATGCTTTGGTTGGCGATACTCCCATTTCCCTTTATTGCTCCAAGTCCTCCTTCACACTGAATTAGAAATATCTCACATGAAATTTGAAGGATACATGCAGTGGCACGGAAAAGAGAAACATTCAACAAGTAATTTCGTTGGAGGAAGGAGTCGGAGGGTTGGGGGGCAGTGTAGGTTGAAGCGAAGAAGAAGGATTGATGAAGTGTCAGGTGGTGGCAGGTAAATGTTTACAACAGTGGGAGAAAGAAACTCACATTCCATTCATTCTGTTCTCATTCATCCCGCCAAAAAGTTATCTTTTTCCTTCACAAAGTCTATCTGCTGCCATTCTTTACATTTCCCTGGCAGCTGGAAACATTTAGCTTGTGTGTGCGTGCGTGTGTGTGCGTGTGTGTGTGCACATGCGTGTGTGCGTGTGTGTCTGTGTTTGTAAAATGTTCTGTAATAAAGCAGCATTACGTCATGCCTCGGGAGATGCTGGCAGAGGATAAATACTGGTCTCCCTGGTATCTCCTCTCATCTTACCTAATTGCACAAAATACATTCAACCACACATGCACACACACTGACACACTTGGGAAACATGCATTCACATACACACTCCATTCATAATTAAATGCAACTTTTTTTGGATTTGCTATTGCACACCAATGGTCACAAAAAAGCACACAATCTTGCAGAAACAATTTTTTGCATTTGGAGTTTCAGACCCTGCAGACACAAAACTGTCATTGGCATACACACACACACACACACACACACACACACACACACACACACACACACACACACACACACACACACACACACACACACATACATGCTCACGGTGTTTGCTCTCTCTCCCTCTCCTNCACACACACACACACACACACACACACACACACACACACACACACACACACACACACACACACACACACACACACACACAGGGTCATAGGTTCAATGTGACCCCAGAGATAAAACTTTCGTACTCAGCCAACATAGCATTCAGGAACGTAACTTAAGCTTGCATTCTCTGCTCTCTGATTGAACTGCTTTTGACCAGAATAACAATCCTGACGAAATTTTCTGTAAACTGTTGCCCAGGAAAGACGGGACTGCTTCATGGAAAACAATATTGTGATTCCCACAAAAACTTGAAAATTTTGGCCCTGGCTAGTTTGAACCAAGGAATCTGTACTGTTTTAGGGAGTAAAAATATACATAAGAGGAAAACAGAGAAGAAAAAATGAATGCATGTTGTTGATGGTGGTTGGGTTGTTTATATGGGAGGATATAGCATAGCCCCAGAATCCCTCAGGGTCCATAAGAACTATGTGTTTGTGAAACAACCAAAACTGCGGAAGAGGGAGGGGGTATGGAAAGAGAAGGAGACTGAGGCAAAATAGTAAATTTAACAAGGCCTTCAGTGGGTTGTGGGGCACAAGAATAGGAAGAAAAAGAAGAAAGGAAGATAAAAACAAAACAAAAGGCTCACAATAAACTAATTATTAGGAATGCCATTTATCTAAATTGTTTTTTTTTATTTCATACTGAACTCAAGTTCTTGTTGATGCAGTTGTATTCATTTATTGTTAAACCAGATGCTACATAAAGGAGTGCGGAATTATGGTTTGTCTCAACATTTGTGTATCATCATCATGCTGTTTAAGAACCAAGACATGATGTCTTCTTAAGCAACCAGATGGCTAAAAGCGTGTTTGTGTGGGTGTCTGTGCGTGTAAATTACACCCATGCACAGATGGACATGTGCATGAGTGTAATTTATAAATAAAGTGAGGTTGGAATTTCAAGCTTTAAATAACTGTAAGGCCATAGCTTACATTATACAATCTCTCCTTTAACCTACACTAATCAATTACAGAAAATGAGTAGTAACTGAACTGACATCTCTACAGTGTAAACATGTTATGTGAATCCTTTACATCAAATATAACCCTAAATGACATGCAGCAATAAAACATACCACATTTGTTTAAATAGTACTCCAATTTCATGGAACTATAATAAGGTTTTTCCTGGCCTGTCTTTTTCCTTGTGGTTTAAATAGATCCCAGCTTTGTGACATCAAACTGAAATCCCTGTTGGTTCACTAATGATTCCATCACATCCTCAAAACGAGCCGCCCCTGCTTTCAACCCCTTCTTGTTCTATTTCCCCACAGAATTAGTTCCTAAGTTATTAATAGGACTGAAATGAGACAAAGGTTTTAGAAAGTACATGCACATGTACCAGAATATACACACATAGCTATTCAACTATGTTCACATGAATCACACACTTGTCCATGGTAATTAAACCACAATGGTCTACAAGCACAGTGGGGATTTGACCCAAATGCTAATGTCAGCATGCAAACATGCTCATAATGACAATGCATACATGCTGATGTTTAGCAGATATAATGTTCACCATAGTCACAATGATCCTAGTTCAGTGTGTTAGCATATTAACATTTGCTAATTAACACTAAACACAAACTACAAGTGAGGTTGATAAGAATAAAAGTATTTTTAGGCACTTTCATAAATTAAAGTATTGGACAATTAGATGTTATTATAGAATTAGATGTCAATAGCATGACTAAAAATGCGTGCACAACTACAATAAAATGTGAAATATGATAATATCCGTCTGATGTGTATGCATGTAAACAAAGCCAGCAATGAGCTAACAAGTTATTCAACAGGGATATTATATTGTGCTTCAGGCTTTCAATGTGTACATATAGTACATCTCTGTGATGTGAATAAAATTCTTGATCATTAGCAGGGGTTGTCATGTGCACCAGCTCCCCCACAATGAGCCTCTTGGATTTCCACAAGAAAGCTTAGAGTTGATCAATACACACCAGCCACACACAGGCATGCACAAGCACACATGATCTGACACAGAATGTGCTCCTTATGCAACAGAGGGGCTCTTTGTATGTGTCATTCATAATTGAGGAGACGCTTGATTACAGCCCAGTCTCTCTTTTCTCTTTTATACTCACTATACCACAACTACAGTGGGGACAATGCAGACATCAGCACTAAGTGCTGCTGCATGTTTGTGTTGCTGTCTATATTTAGTAGATGAACAATTGGAACAATGGGCTTTTTGCTTTGTTTTTGTGTCTAGACACCAAGAACAACCGTTTACATTGCAGAATCAGTAGTAGTGGGTGGTTTATGGTTCAGTGTTGTCGGACTTAATGAGAGGTATTCATTGAGTGTTGTATTGGCAAGACGAAAGAAAGAATACAACAAATCAATATTAACGACATTCATTGTGTAAGTAATCCTTTCAAAAGGATTTTGAAAACATCGCTGAACAGACTCTTTTGTCTTTCTTTTCTTTTATTTAACAGAATTCCATCCGGCACAACCTTTCCCTCCATAGCCGTTTCATCCGTGTCCAGAATGAGGGAACAGGGAAGAGTTCCTGGTGGATGATCAATCCGGAGGGGGGGAAGGGTGGCAAAGCTCCTCGCCGCCGCGCTGTCTCCATGGACAACAGCAGCAAGTACACCAAATCTGCACGAGGCCGTGCTGCCAAGAAGAAGGCTGCCCTGCAAGCTGCAGCCGCTGCAGCAGGAGAAGGTGGTGGTGACAGTCCCTCAGGTCTATCCAAGTGGCCTGGGAGCCCAACATCACGGAGCAGTGAGGAGCTTGACGCTTGGACAGACTTCCGTTCCCGCACTAACTCCAACGCCAGCACGCTAAGTGGCCGCCTCTCACCCATCCTGGCCAACCCAGAGCTAGACGAGGTGCCTGATGACGAGCCTCCTCTCTCACCTATGCTCTACTCCAGTCCTGGCAGAGCATTATCTCCTGGCAACACAACAAATGTTGCCAATGGGAAGGCTATGCCGACTGAGCTGCCACGTCTTGCAGACCTGGCAGGTACCATGAACCTGAACGATGGACTCACAGATGACCTGATGGATGAATTACTGGATAACATCAATCTGGTGCCAACCACTTCTGGACAAGCCCCTCCAAATGGTTCCTCAGGGTTCAGTTTTGTGTCCAAACCCAATGGGCTTGGATCACCTTCCTCCACTTCTGCTCCTTCCTCCAACTCTTCCTCAAATGGTGGAGGAAATGGCTTTGGTAACTCCATCTTTGGCCCGCACACAACAGGCTCCTCTTTGCGTCCATCCCCTATGCAGACCATCCAGGAGAACAAGCAGACTTCCTTCTCCAGCATCAGCATGTCCCGCTTTGGCAGTCAGACACTACAAGACCTGCTCAATTCTGACAGCCACAGCCACAGCGATGTCATGATGACCCAGTCTGACCCCCTGATGTCACAGGCCAGCGCTGCTGCCGTCATTTCCCAGAACTCGCGTCGTGGCCTCATGCTCCGTAATGATCCAATAATGACCTTTGGGACTACTGGAGGACCTCAGAATGGCCAAGGGGAGATGCTGCAAAGTAACAACCACAACCAGAGCTCCCTGAGGTCCCTGAACGGAGGCCTGAACTTGGCCAACGAGGCTAACATGCTGGCTAATGCCAAGCAGCAACTCATGCTCTCACCCTTGGGAGGAAATGGTTCCTCTTCCATGCAGATTGACACTTCAATCTTCCTGAATGGAACAGTTAGCAGCAGTGGGGGGATCTGCCAGGACCGTTTTCCTACAGATCTGGACCTGGACATGTTTAATGGCAGTCTGGAGTGTGATATGGACTCCATCATCAGGAACGAGCTGATGGACGCAGAGGGCTTGGACTTTAACTTTGACTCTCTGGTCAACATGAATGGAGTTGGCAACTTCACAAGCACCAAGCAAACCTCTCAGAGTTGGGTACCCGGCTGAGAGGAACAGGCCGGGAAGGAGTAAAGCAGGTATGTATAGTTGAGTGTGCAAGGTTCAGCCAATTAATCAAGTAGAAACTCATCAGCAGATGAATTGATAATTATTAGTTACAGCCCTATTTAGATGTAGAAATGTCTGAGGTAACAACACTCACTTAATTGACAAATCTTCTTCTTTATTTTTCCAGGTCCGAACTGTAGTGCAACAAAAAATCAGACACACAACATCATTTTTGCCAAACCTGCCATCAGCACAACGTAAAATACAAACCCTGTGTTTACAGAAGAAGACTTCTTGAGAGCTTTACCTTCGCTCCCACACTGGTGAACCATGAAAGATCCGACAGACACTAGAGATGCTGCACATCAGCCCTCAAAGCCTCCTGTGAAACAACAACAAACAGTAAAACCTATGTCAATCACAAGAAACTCACAAATCTTAGAATTATGCAATTTTTTCCTTTGACACCCAGTCTGTTGATATCAAGAGACACTGCTTATCAGAGGGGTATTCATGCGAAATACGAGGACTTAGAATCAAGCAAAAACGGAAGGAGTGCACAGTGCAGTTGCTATCACTGAAGATTTTTTTTTAAAAAGACACAAGTGTAAAATGAAATCAAGAAGTGATGTGGTGTAAATCTGATCCAGTGCTTTCCTGGAATGTGATATGTTTGAAAAAAAAATCCCTCTGTTCTCACTTAGTGATTTTAAATGTTCAGTGTTTGTTTTTTGGGGATTTTCTGTTTTCATTGTTTTTGCATCTTATGTGTCAGTACAGAAAGAAATTGGTGTAGTGGTGAAATGAAAAGTATGGAATATAAAATGGTATATCTTGCATACACACACACACAGACAGAACAACAGTTTGCCCCAGTTTGCAAGATTTCAGAACTCAGTACAATGCACTTCCAGTTTTGTTCTTATAAATTGCTTCAATTTTAAATTAACTGCAGCATACCGAAGGTTATATTACAATTAGCTGAATACTACAAAAATATTTTTATCTTTTGTGTATATCAAACTGTTAAAACAAAAAGAAAAAAAAATTGAGGAAGAAAATTTCTGTCGTGGATATTTGTGCAGTGCAGGGAAGTGGGAAGTTCTAGAAGGAAGGGGAAAGATCTTGTCTATCTTTTCTTAGTTTTCCTAGCTTTTGGTGAGTTCCGTTGAGGTCGTTTATCACAGCATATGATGTAGCCAAATGAATACCTGTGTCCTAGGGTTGTGAACATTTCCACACCATAACAGGTGCTATATAAACAGTGTTGAAACCTGTCCTGAGAGCAAGCCGTGCATTCTGTGTTTTAATATTTTTTTGTTTTGTTTTCAACCCATGACCTGCAGAAGCCCAACGCTGCAGCCACTCGTAGCATGGCAAGGTCAAAACCTGTAGACGGCAGGAGAGCAGGGGGTTTTTAGGCTCATTCCTCTAGAAGCCATTTGTTTCTCGAGTAAAACAATAAGCTATCTCTGTATATTGCCAAATTACTTGAAACAAACAGCAGGATATGCTGGCAGCCAAATCACAGCACACACATGCACATACAGGTTACACACACATGCACACACATAGATAGAAAAAATAATACCAGGGATCTGTGTTAAAGGACCAGTGTGTGGAATTTATTTGATTTGTGTATAATCTCATGACAATAAGAATCGTTGTGTTTTCATTAACTTAGAATGAGTCCTTTATATAGACAAATAGATAAATATATCTCCCCTTCCAGGGAGGCTGCCATGCTGCACCACCAGAACAGAAAAAACCAAATACTAACTCTAGAGAGGACCTGTCCCATTTCACCATAGGTTCTCCTACTGTACATGCCTGGAAGCAGAAGGTGAGGGGAGGTGTATTCATTTGGTTGCAAATTGCAATCGCACCACTAAATCCTACACACTGGTCCTTTAAGCTCTGCTGTTGTCTTGTCATGAGCTTGTGGGGATTGTTATGCATATATAGAATCACTCAGGGGGGAATAGGGAGGCTTCCCGTTTTAGTAACATCAAGTCACATTCTAATAGTATTTACAAAAAAACACTTCTTGTAAAAAACAGTAATGCTTTGTGTTTGTGAACTTGTAACCTGTGAACTTTTGGCCGTCAAAGATGAAGAGGAGAAAGGAAGATAATGTCAGGATTAAGGCCTTGACCTCATATATACAGATATTTTTCATATACAAGAACACAATAGCGCCTACAAATGATCAAACAAAAATGCAGGGCCAGTAGGTGACGATAAAGTCTACATCAAAGTGCATCAAATATCAGAGAAGAACATTAGCATGCTTAGTGAGCTTATTTCTTCTGGGTGGTAGCAGTTGTTTCAGGTGCACACTTAGTACACTAGCAACACTGGGTATGCGCAAAATGACAAGTGACATCATTGTTTCCCAAACGCTCCATTTTACATGTCTACATGGGTACACACAACCCAAATTTTTAAAAAAATCTGCACTTTAGCTGTTTAAAAATAATTGTTGTAGTGATCTAAAATGCTGTTTTGCATGTGGATAAGAGGCCAAGATGTAGACGAAAATGTTAATTTTGNCATGGGTACACACAACCCAAATTTTTAAAAAAATCTGCACTTTAGCTGTTTAAAAATAATTGTTGTAGTGATCTAAAATGCTGTTTTGCATGTGGATAAGAGGCCAAGATGTAGACGAAAATGTTAATTTTGCAAAATATCCGTATTATTGTGGACAAGGCCTAAGACTTTCATACAGTCTATTATTTTTGGTTTTGCTATGATAGCTTTTTTTCTCTTGTTGCCAGAGACATGACACATGTACACACATCCGTCATGGGCACATCTGGTGCTCCTGCAGGTGACATCCTGTATCTTGAGTATGTGTGTGTGTGTGTGTGTGTGTGTGTCTGCGTGTATATGTTTATCTATGAGTTTATTTCTGTTGAATTAATCACATGAGGATGTGTAATCCCTCAGTACCCCTGATGGTGCATACAGCACAGCCAACTGTATGCATGCATGTATTTATGCATTATGAATTGTGTGAAATGCATATATACTCGCTGTATGTCCTTATATATACTCATGTAGTACCTGACCCTTGGATTTTATGATACCTCTGAAGGTAAAATTGAAGAAATAATGAACAACACCAAGTAGGAGGGAACACTGTAACCAGCGAATTAATAGTAAAACCAGATTTTCAAGTGGTGGAAAGTACCATTGTTGTAGCATCTGGAGACCTGGTACCCCTTCTCTGGCTGGGGTAGCAACATGAAGGGTTTGCCCCCGCTGTGTATAATAGTGTACAGATGTGTGTATATCACTTTGAGGCTAAGGAAGAGGAGTGTGTATGCATGGTTGGCTAGAATGATCTACTGTGCTATCTGAGGTTTAGTGCATGACCTAGCTATAACCCCTCAACCCCTCCAATGGTGCCGTCCCTTGACAGAAATTGTAAAACAGAGAGGTAACCTGTGTCTTCAGCACTCAAGTACACACTCTGGTTCTATTTTTAAAATCAGGGTTTACAGGGCTGAACCTGCACCATCCACCCATATTAATGGGTTTATTATAATGAGTGTGTGTACAACAACCCAGACACAGGGAAAAGCCTCCTGATGGACGTTGCTCAGCTTCACACTTGGTTTATTTCAAGTGGAGTAGGTTCACGTCCTGGTGCTGTCATTGAGCAGCTGACTATAACTTTGACGTGTTTGAAACGTCATCTGACAACACGCTGGAATTTCCTACATTTTGTCACATAAAATTTCCAGAGGATTATCATGTTTCTTTTTGGCAGGGAGAATCCTGAGCCATCACCTGAGCTGCTAAGCATTTGAGTTTATCTATACTGACTGCGCTAAATATTAGAAACTCTTTCTGTGAAGAAGACTGACAAGGTGAACGCAGGGAGTGCTGAAGTCCTTTCTATTTAAAGAGGGCTTATTGATCCCTGATAAACTGCAAAGGGGCTCACAGTCACAGGGGGGTGTTCCTAAAATTTTCTTAAGTCAGTGTAAACTGTGTTGGCTATTTTGGGGAACTAGTTTACACTTAGTCATAATGGAACAGGCCTTCCACACAGCCAATCACTGCTACTGCTTCATTCAGGCACAGACTATATCTTCTCGTGTCCAACACACACAACTGCAGCACAATACTTGCAGATTTAAAACTATGAAAAGCAAAAAAATAGAAGACACATACCACTAGATACCTTAATCACCTCTTGGACAGTTTCCTTTTCATTATCTTCTCTTGAGCCCTTCCATCCTTGTGAAGAGGCCCAAGCCAGCTCCCCTCCATATGCCCTCTGAACTTTGCCCTTTGAACTTTGCCCTTTATTAATCTTGCTTCTTCTCAACTTGATGTTAGTGGGTATTTTTTCCTGTGTATTCCATTTTGAATTGTAATCTAGTTTGTATAAGAAATGGTGCGCATGTAAATAAAGCTTGGTGAGGCTCCACATCCTTTTTTGTATCCTTGTCTTGATTCCTTCCATCACTGTAAAAAAAATATGCAAGTACTAGAAGTACATAAAGTTCACAAGTGCTGGTGAAAACACAGTTAACAGCTCATATTGCCAGGAGAGAAATTTTCAATGCAGCAAGGAAAATGTTACAGCCCTTGCCAGTCTTACATGTGCTGTTAATTCACAAGTTAACTTGCCAAATGTTTTCCAAAACAGTGTGTTTCAGAGCAATAGAGCATGAACAAATTTAACCTTCCAAAGATAAATCTGTTTCTCGTGTCAGTCTACAGTGATCTAAACAGCAAAACAACTCCCATGTTCTCTCAAGTTCCTGGAGATCCTCTTGCGCAATGCTTGTTTTCTGTAAGGCTGCATTAAATGAGCACAGACGTACAGCAACCCCTGATAACTGACACCAGGCATGGTGCTTTTCCTCGGTTGTTGCGAAACATAAAGGGAAGGGGCGAGGGGGGAACATTCAGACATGAGGTGTTGTCAAGTTTCACTAGAAAGCCTTCACTCCCATGTCAGAAATCTCCCCAAGGCTTTTGCACCACATTGGCATGGACCTGAGCAAAGGCACTGATGTTCCCCTTTTTGCCTTTCCCTCATTCACTGTGTTGATTCTGGGAATGATCACTCCCCCCCCCCCCACTGCCAGAGGTCAAGCCAGCTATCATAAAAACAAGTTCATTAGAAAAATACTTTTAAGTTTAAGAGTCTGATCTGTCTCTTAGGAATACCAATGCAAAGCTGAATTAATGAGGGAACTGGAAGTGGCATAGGCCATATGGAGCAGTGCTCTTAAGCGGCAGACCCTGTTCGAATCCTGGCTGGAGCGTCCTTTCTCTGCGTGTCTACCCCTTCTCTCTCTCCCATTTTCTGTCTACCAACTTTACAATAAAGGTGTCTGTGCCAAAAAAAACTGTGCTATTTTGACCTAGTATAGCAACATCCTTATTTGTGCAAGATGATGAGGAGGGACCAGCCCTATGCATGCAGAAGTTTGTGACTGACTGAGCCACTATTTGGTTGCCCAAACGTCACTTCCTGTATCCATTGTTTCAGACACAGTCTAGCCATAGATCTAGTGTTGTTAGATTTTAAATGACAAAAATACTTAAATGTGACTTTCAAAACTAAAAAAATAAAGGCTCTTAGGAATACCACTGCAAAGCTGAATTAACGAGGGAACTGGAAATGGCTGATTGAATTTTGTCCTATTATTCCCAACAACAGCAATAGTAGTAGAACATGAAATAATCATAATCATAATTCAAAACTTTGTGTTCATAGCTTTAATCAAATCTGAAAGAATTTGATGAGTTGGAAACAATATATGCATAAATATCTTTACAATAATGTTATATTTATTTAAAAACAATGTCAAATTAAATAATTTAATTGAACATTAATTAACTTACAGCAAAGTGTGACCTGGTGAATTTTAACCAATTTTCTGTAGTTATAAAGAAACACAGATGCTTATATTCTTTGTGACCAGTATCTTTGAATATTGAATATTTCCATACCAGCACTTTACTAAACATTTAATTAGAAGATTAAATATGCAAAAATCCTTGCTAATCAGGACTTATTAACTAATGATTATTAGTAGTCATTATGTATAAAGCAATTTACTTAGTTTGATTTTCAAAAAACTTTAATCAAGTGAACTTAATATGGACTTTTATAATGCTGTGTAAACATTAAACATTTCACTTGAAAAGGCATTATAGTATGAACATAAAATTACAGACAAATCTTCAAATTTTGAAGTATGCCTGAGTCAGAGTCCAAATCAGTCTGAATGATATGTGAGACTCAAGCTGTGTTGTCATATACAGTACATTCAAACCACAACAGTCTGTGATTGCTGCCAAACCCAGGACACGCATTGGTTACTTTGGGTCTACCAAATGTGCCCTTCGATTTATATTCAAATATACAAAAGAACCTCAAACCAACAGAGAGTCTCTTTCTGTTTGCTTGGTCTCTTCCAACATCCTTTCATGAAGAAGAGACTTTTAAGAAGGGCTGAAAGCAAACTCCCAAATACTCAAACATGCTGTATGGCTGAGAGAACAGACTCACCACAACAACAAATACCAAATTCACGTTTCAATAGCAGTTCCCAGTCAGTCAGTCACCTGACTGGCTTCATGTCTGGCCTTGCTGCAGTCACACCAGCCTGCATGAGTTCACTGAGGTTACACGGCTGGAAACTCTCTTGAACGTGTCTGTTTTTCAGTTTATTTTTAGAGTAGTGATATTCAGATTCAAAATTGTGTTATTTTGTCTCGCTCAGTGGCACAGTGGTTAGAGCGTAGGCCATATGGAGCA
>JANJYP010004850.1:0-10669 GCA_024605115.1 Rastrelliger brachysoma | reverse complement strand
AGGCATTTTTTTACCCTAGAGCTTCAGTGAACTAACCCTAACACCCAAATTTAGCAGCCAGCTTCACAGTAACAAGTAGACACGTGACTAATCATTTATCAAGCAACTTTTTTTGTTATATATTCCAGAAATGTAACATGATGGCAGCAAGCTCTTAAGGTTTTTTTTTTATTTGGTTAATTTTATAATATGTGGTATTGTACTTACGGTCGTCTTTTTGTACTTCAATAATAATAAATGCAACAGTATTACAGTACCATTTTAAACATTTTTTAATTGTAATAATTCAGAGTGATGTGGTAACCTATAATATTACAATATTATGCTGTTATAAATAACATTTAATTCAAAATCTGCCCCAAGTAAAAATAAAAAAAATAATTAAAAAAAAACAGAAGAAACTCTCTTTTTTTAGAACTTGATTCTGTTACATTGAATGTGACTGGTAATCTTAATCACTGCACAGTCAACATTTGAAGATTTATTTGAGTAACTGCCTCCCATGTCAACACACTTTTTTTTCAATTTGTGATGCTATGAAATTGTTGAGTGCACAAAAACACCACATCTCTCCCTTGTAAGTACACCAGGAGGCTGACGTGAATGGCTCTCCTCAGTGGGGAGCTGGTATTTATGGTAAATCTGACATGACATGAATGCGGCACATGACTCTGCGTCATGAGCCAAGGAAACATGGTAGTTGCAGTACATTGTGTCAGTCCCACCCTGCTGATTTGTTACTGTGATGTAATTGAGAAAAGCCAGGATGAAATTGACTGACTGCTAAATAAATTCTGTTATTCCATTTACTCCTTTTTTAGCCATGATTGTCTGGTTATAAACACCTTTAACAACTTTAATAGACATACTCACAATCTGAAACTCTCCTCCCCTTTCTTCTCCTCTCCTTTCCTTCTAATGTGGCGAAAACACACAGTGCAGCAACTGAGGGAGAAATGCAGCTGCTTGGCGTTGACTACTGATGTGCTGCTGTTGATGTAAACAGTAAAATATCTTATCCTTCAAATAATAATGAAGAGGGAAATATATCTTATTCCCATTCCCTTGCTTAGCCATTCTGCCCCTTTTTACCTTCTTTGCCTTTATTCCTTTTGTTTTCTTCTCTCTTCACTGTTTGAACTATTGCCCTCATCCCCTTAACACACTCCCATCCCTCTCTCTCCCTCCCGCTCTTTCTCTCTCTCTCTCTCTCTCTGGCTCTCTTTGTGATACATGAGCCACGTGAAGCTGATTTCCCATGGTTAAGACAGGTGAGGAAGGTCAGAGTTGGATGGGGGAGGAGCAGAAAATACGGAAGATGAAGGTTTGAAATGTGTCCTGTTGGATTTGGGGAGCTGAGCTCACACCCAATGTTTGACTGTGTATACTGTCACAGTAAGAGAGGAGAGGAAATTTTCAGTGTGCATATTTTATATTCACATTTAGCTCATGATGTTTCTAGGAGGCTTCACATGCGTAACTTTGTCAGCATAAGTAACACCACTGGCACTCTAAGTGTTCTTCAATGGATTTTTTTCTGTAGAAATGCATTTACCTATCATTATGTGCTATTATCCTCCTCGCTGTAATAATGCTGGTTATTTTGACATAAATATACTCGTATTTATAGATATTCTACTTGGGTTTCAAACAGAAAATGACCAAAACCCATTTCCTGAAGTTTTGACTCAGGCTGTCCACAAATATCAAAACTACTATTGTACTATTGTACCATCCTTGTACTATTTATGGAAAAGGCTGTATGTGGAGGAACACATTTGTGTCCTTGTTCACTGTATCTCTATCTGTCTGTACATATGTCTTTCTTTTCCTTCTTGCTTTCTCCCTTCCTAGCTCTCTTTCCTTCTCTCTTTCCACACTACTGGGTTTTAATCACTGCTGTAATTGGCAACTCCCTGCTGTGCATGTGCGCATACGCACAGACACACCGACACACACATACGCTCTGCCTAGCTGCTGCAAATCCCTCTGGCAATGTATATGTGTGTGTGTGTGTGTGTGTGTGTGTGTGTGTGTGTGTGTGTGTGTGTGTGTGTGTGTGTGTGTGTGTGTGTGTGTGTGTGTGTGTGTGTGTGTGTTGTGGGGGCAGGAGAGAGAGATATGGGGAGATAAGGATAATGAAAGAAGGAGAGTTTCAGAACTGCAGGCCAACTCAACAATCTGTCTGCTGTGAAGCACTGTGAGGAAGTGGAGCTGTGCAGCCAAATTGTAATTATCTGAGAGAAAAAAGACATGGCTCAAGATTTATTACAGAGCACAATATTGTGTCGGAGTTGCCGGAGAACCTGATGCTGTCTCAACTTAGTCAAATTAATAATCAGCCTTGTCACAATGAAAGCATACCACATGCTGTGCTGTATATAGACGCATTTATATATTTATTAATAGATGTTTATAAGGATAGAACACATTAACAATTAAATGGATAGACAGTTCAGGCTTCTTCTAAACTACTGCAGCCATGATTATTAGAACGTCATACAAATGTGCTACAGTTGATAACATACATTTGCCATCCAAATTTCACCTGATTTTCATCTGAAATCAAGTGAATTTGAAAATAACGTGAAACATCAAAATGATGTGCAAAGCTTTGCCAGTTACACGACTGGTTCTGGGAGTCACATTAGTTTCTAATCCAAGTCTGTCCCTCATTGGGTTACTGTTTTTGTTTTGTAAGTGTAATCTGCAATGCTAAAACGTCTACCATGCAAGTTTCTTATTATCATTGTGGCCACCAGTTTGTCATTTTTGGGCATATGAGCTTTTCAAAGATAAATAATATCTTATCTTACACTTAGTACAGGAAGCATCAGAATACTCCTAATCTGAAACATTTGTATCAGTACTGAATACTAGTTGCATGATATGTTGATTGCATTTTGTGAGAAAAATGGATGGTAATCATATTTAACCTATTACATAATTTCATATAGCATGGTTGTCATTTATGGAACTGTGAATCACCGCAGGTCTTAATGACTGCCTCAGTGGATTGCCACAACTATCTTCCCACAATGCTGCTCAGAAAAACACATTTCAATCAACAGTGTCAGCTATTTTTACTCAGAGAGAAAACTGAACAATTACACAAGAAATGGTATCTTGGTGGGTGGAAATTGTTAAAGGTAAACATTACCCTATCATTTGCTATAACTGTTAATTGAGAAAGTGGCCTATCTACCACAGTAGTTAAAGACAAACACAAATCACATATACTACTGCATATAGGAGGAATTGTTTTACATAGACACAGATGGACACACCAACAGGAACACCTGTATAGCAATCTATAATCCAACATGAATTTGATTTACAAAAGGAAAACTTCCCTTGGGAGTTTAAACTGTATGGTGTGCTGATGTTTGTGCATATTTATTGGTAGCCAGACCCCCACTTTGTCAATTCTGACTGAAACTTAGAGAAATTAGTCTTTAATGGCATACCTTGTGTGTGCTGAGATGTAATATACAGAACAG
This sequence comes from Rastrelliger brachysoma, assembly GCA_024605115.1. Lineage (NCBI taxonomy): Eukaryota > Metazoa > Chordata > Actinopteri > Scombriformes > Scombridae > Rastrelliger > Rastrelliger brachysoma. Next base: position 7,169 of record JANJYP010004850.1, on the reverse strand, counting down.
TTACACAGCAGTACAGCAGAACACATACACTGTGAAAACTTTTCACTCTGAAAATTGAGCAGGAAGAATGTGTTTCATCACAAAAAAAGGAGTTTGTTGGATTTGTGCTGAATATATTGAGGCTTATTGGGCCAGCAAATCCTACACTGTGAGAACCATGTGACAATGGCCATGCTAAACCCAGTGCTAAAGAATCCCGTCTTTATGGTTATCATGGCACATTGGCCGCGAAAAGGAAAGTTTCATGCTTGTGTGTGTGTGAGTGAGTGTGTGTGTCTTTTATGTGGGTCACCACAGCATGTCTAATGGCCCCTTGCTGCGTGCAGCGTCCTGCGTTGAGCTGCTCCCTGCTGTCACTCTCGTACACACAAACAAACGCATGCACACAGCGGGGGAGACTTTGGGGTGTCCCTCACCCTAATACCCTCCACAATACACCACCACTGCATCTGTTGCTCCTGTTCTCAAAGTTGAAAGTTGATCAGTGAAGTGCTAGCATGTCTCTGCTCTCTGCCTTTTTACATTAGTCCTCTCTCCTCCTTTCTCTCTCACACAGCTACTTCCTCTTGCTTTTTAATCTATCTTAAACCACAGATGGCTGTTTTTTTACATTTTGGTTACTTTATTAACTTTTAGTTAACTAGGACAGGATTGAGGACCTATCTTTTGTGTATGTGTATTAGGGGAGTTTCTGTGAAAGATAGAGGCTCGGCCCTCTGTAGGCCTCCATCACACAGACTTCTGCAGCCTGCCAGCAACTGCCTGAAACAGGTGAGCATCTGCACCACACACATTATAATCACAACTGTGTCATATGTTCTGTACAACACAATATATAATGCAACAACTGGTGTATTGTAGTTGAATGATTTGGTAAAAAAAATTAGTGTCCTGTCTCTACATTGCAGCTGGATGAAATGCTGATAGGTAGTCATACTTTTTCTTAGAATAGCTTGTTGGCTTTATCATGCAGAAAAGGCTAGCACTGGGCTAACCAATGAAATCACAGTACCTTACACTACGTATCATAGAAACGACTGAATCCAGTCAGCTCAGTCATTATATTACAGTGATTGGTACAGGTATGTGTTGTTTGTAGCATTGTTATTACTTAGGCGGAGAGAGGTTTTCTGTGCATGTCTATGTCGTTTCCTCCTGAAGATGGCAGGGTTTGTGGTTTCTTCTGCATGTCTATCGAGGCAGTAGCCAGACAGTAGGGAAGAAAAAGACTTTAAAATTCTCATTAAAATTCTAGCACTGCAATTTTATTTACAACCTGTGTTGTGGAAGAGGAGAGGAGAGGAGAGGAGAGGAGAGGAGAGGAGTGGAGGGGGATGGGTGAGACAGAGTGAGAAGGGGGGAAGGAAAGAGGAGCGAACACTGAGATGCTGAGAATTCAGATTATTACAGCGAGCACCTGCCCATCCCCACTGTACTTCTGAAACACACACATAAATACATCAACCAAGTACATACAGAAGAAACACATGCATATTCAGATACACAATATAGTGAACATTCTTGTATAGCTACATAGACTCATGGACTCATGGACACTTTCTCCAAAACATAGCGTACTTCAATCCATAAAGCACAGAAACACACTAATTCTCTCTTACACACACACACACACACACACACACGCATGGACACACACAGACACACACACAGTCTAAATCTCAGCCACAGAGAAGCTAGCTACGTCAGTATATTTTCACACTGCGGTAGTGTCTCTTTGTCTGGTTGTCGGCCAGCCAGCTGTAAGATGGAGGGCGAGAAATATGCTTTTAGCGGACAGCTTCGTAAGACAGAAGACATGGCTTTTTGCTCCTATACTGCGTTGTTGCAATACTGATGTCTGTCTAAATGATTTTTTTCCGTTTGGTGGTTGTCATTTTTGAGCATCAACATTCATATGTCTTATAATTTAAGTAATTATTTCTAATAGTTTTTAACTTCAGTTACAGAATCTTAAATTGTGTGTGTGTGTGTGTGTGTGTGTGTGTGTGTGCATGTGTGTGTGCGTGCATGCATGCCTGCCTGCGTGCGTGCGTGCATGCGCATGTGTGTATCCATATCTGTCCACATGAACACACTAACACATACCTGGTGTGTGTTAAAATGTTTGTGTGCACATTAGTGTGGAACGGCGACCTTCTGTCCACCTGTCCACAAAATCAGCTGTTGTNACACACACACACACACACACACACACACACACACACACACACACACACACACACACACACACACACACACACACACACACAGAAGCAGGAGTAATTTGTTCCTACCCCTTTCTTGATGAAAAGGAGAACTGCATGCAGCCTGGCAGTCACCATGTAGCCACACATACAGGGTTTACACAAAATAATAGGACTACATTACAATATAATGCATCTCAGTACTGGTCATGCAACACATGCTGTGTCTTTTGTAAAACTTTTCAAAAGATTGATTGTAACTATTTTACATTTTTTCTTTAAGAGTTTGTATTTTGCACAATTTTCACTGTGCTATTTAACACACACAACTTGTGAACTGTTATTAACACTAGAAGCATTAACCACTTAACCCACCTCAACAAATATCCAGTAAAGCACTTTCCCCTGAAACCTTACTCTTGAACCAGCTTTACAGCAGTGTAAAGAGTAGTACTTTTCCCCCCAGTGCAAACCCTACAATCATTTTTAGTGCAGCTGACAGTGATGCACTGCCTAAAGAGACAGCCATTTCAAGCATCGATACGTAACACACACGGGCACAAAATAAAACCCCGAAATGCACAGAGAGGCAGAGAAAGACACAGAGCCGGAGAGAATGATTCAGATGTATAGAAGGCCTCGGTGAGAGAGGGATTGCCATTGTGTGATAAACACAAACACAGATGCGTTTAGGCTTTGATTCCAGGTTGCTTTTCACAGCTCGCAGTGGGAGCCATCCTAAAGAAACAACCCTCTCTCTCACACACACACACNACACACACACACACACACACACACACACACACACACACACACACACACACACATACACACACACACCATGGACTAGACTGATAGGATTATAGACTGGTGCTATAGTTGTTCTCTCTCTCTTTCTCCTCCTCTGTTACCCCATCTCTCTCTCTCTCTCTCTCTCTCTCTCTCTCTCTCTCTCTCTCNCTCTCTCTCTCTCTCTCTCTCTCTCTCTCCCTCCCTCCCACCCTCCCTCCCTCTCTCTCGCCTGCCAAGGCTTGATTATTCACAAGGTTAGTTCCTGATTGCCTATAGCAGTGGCTGACACAGGTTCATTATCTGTCCACCTCTTTTTCCATCTCAGTATGTTTATGCACCATGGTCGACTGAACAGTATTGACTAAAATTTACAGGTTCACAAAAGGATCCACCTAAATGTCACATTGCTGTAATGTCACAGGCTAAATTGTCTTTTGAAAGGTAGAAACTAAAGTCAAAATATTGCTCCCCATCATTACAATTTTCTATTATCTCTGCTCTCTCTTATATTGTTTCTATTGCTGCAATTTTCCTACTATTTCCTTTTAAGTCTGGTTCAGCTTGAATGATAAATCATGTTTTTGATGTAATAATTAGGGAATTTAAAGATATTTTAAAGTTGAAATAATTAACACATTTGTCTATATTAGTTCAGATAAATCAGTCTATCTATGTTGATCTGTCTTATTTTATTTTATATTATCAGTGGCCTTGGTTGGCTTCTGATCCATAGAATATTATTTACGCATTTGAGGATGATGTGTTTTATAATGATAAATATACAGCAGCACTGGAGACAGGCGGGTTTTGCAGAATACTGATGACACTGTATGTGTACGTGTGGAGGAGACTATCAGCGCTGCTGCAGCAGGCTTCAAAAGGTAGCCGTCGGCCAGCCCTTCGCTGTCACAGTGGAGCTGCCTTTTCAAAACCTCCACCAGCAGCTCAGATGAAAATACATATGAGAAAGGCTTTTAGTTAAAGATATTTAAACTAACAACTGAAAATCAATCGATGCTGTTTCCTTAAAATCTCTTCCCTTTATGAGAGTTATCATCCTGACACTTCATCACTGATATTCTGACAATGAAGCAACCTTTATTTTGTTGTGCTTCATTCGTTGTCCAGATATCGAAAGACTGTTAGTTTTTCCTTCTGTCTGTGGCACAATGTCCCCATTCGGAGGAGTGTGTGAGTGTAGTGTTGACACATGTTAGTGCTGGCTGATTAGTCGACACATAAAGGAACGCGCAGCCCCTCCATCACTATTCAGCCATTTTGTCTCCCTGTCTGTCACACTGGTGGAGTGGATGTATGTGTGTGTGTGAGGCTTTTGTTAAGGTAATGCAGAGGAGAGAGAAAGAGTGAAGGAGAAGACACCGTGAAAAATTACACAGACCACAGCCAAGTCCCGGTGACCCAAGGATGCTTTTTTTCCTTTAATCTTTGCATATCAGAATCAAACTATTTCAGTCATTTTTTTTCTAATAGTCATTACTTTAGAACATGCAAACTTAAGTGTTTTTTAATAATAAATTGTCAGGAATGTGATGTGTAAGGTAGTGAGCCACCAGATCAGTGGGTCTGTTGTCTATTGTGTCTTAAGTGGATTAACAGAGCGGTCAGTGAGACAGACAGCCAAAGTGGCAACCATAGCCGTTGTTTACAAGCTCCTGTCACCTCTGTCGCTTCAAATTTTCATACGATACTGATTTGTTTTTTTTAGATTTTCTCACAATAGCGGGGTGGAGTTTGTGCAAAATCATTGTGTAATCTTTTTGATAAAAGCATAAGAACTGGCACAGTTACATTTCATATATGTACATATGTTTTTTACATTTAAGATTCCCTCAATATAGATGCACAACTCTGCATGTTTTATTGTAATATATTATTTTTTACATAAAGTGTTCATAACAGATGAAATGTCAAAAGTCCAACTGATTCTGTGATCTGAATCTCATGCAGCATGGAAAATAAAAATACATTATAGCTACTGTACCTTTAAGTGGAATATTATTATTATATAAAAATAAATCATTATATTTTCTAAATGAATTTTTTTTTGTCAAATTGTGTCCATATGTCACAAAAATGTCATTGCACCATAATCATTGTTTTAATTGTAAATTTAAAATCCACATACTTCAACTTTAAAACCTCTATGTTAATTTCAAGTATTGTAGATTTTGTTAATTGTGTCATTTCAGTATTTTATTGGTGATATAATAATGAGCTGTATAAAAAAATTTAGAAATGAATTATCTTAAATGACTCTTAGGGCAAAGCCTCACTAATCCATCACAGACACATTTCAAACATGTTTTATTTCTTGCAAATAAAGAGGTTTTTTTTTTTTCTTTCAACATATTCTAATATCAGTCAAAACCAAATTAAATGCAAAGGGTTTAAAAGCATTTTTATTACAACAAATAAATGTGCCACTGATCATTTTCAACATAATTAAATATTTTATTATACAGAATCTCACCAGCGGGCCATTATATCCAAATCTATTTCAACACCCAAATATGTTGAGTATCATAAATATTTCAAAAGTTAAAAGGAAAAATATAAGGTATTAGTAGTAGTAGTAGCAGTCACAGTATTACTGGAACTGGTTTTATTATTAAATTGGATAATCCATTAATTAATTTGATACTAATTGTTTATGGTGTTTGGAAAGATTAAAAACAAAATAAAAAACAACTTCACGTGAACAGCACAGCTCCCCCTCTGGCTCTCAGGCGTCTCCACATCTTCAATTCACCTCATTTGATGGATCCAGTTAAATGTTATGATAGTAGAGATGTGTGATTTGTCTCTTTTTAAATTTGTGTACAATGTATGGGCAATGAGTTGCTTTTGTTGTACTGTAAATAGATGTAATTCCAGCTGCATAACACATTATAGTTATTGATTGAATTTCTCCAATATAAAGCCCAATATTTGTTAAAAATAAATTAAAGCACAGATGCTTTAGATAAAATATTATTTCCTAGTTTTATGATTTTAAATTCATTCTAATAATAATACACATTCTACATAAAATAATTTATAATCCAATACAAGAATCAATTCCTATAGTGCAGGTACTACGGTGAGGTTTGATGTGATGTCTGTCATGTTTTTATTGTGTGTTTCTGCTGGGTCACGTCACTGTGCTTCTGTAGATGTTTGAAGAGCAACACAGGCGCATATATTGATGGGAACTGTGATGAAAAATACAGATATCCTTCAGCTTCTGATCAGACTATTCACAGAGATAGAAATTGAAACTCAGTAGATATAATTCATCGCAAGTGAAGCTTCTTTCATATTTATTATCACGCTGCATAATTCTTATCTCTATAGATAATAAATACTCACATCTTTCAGATTTACTATCAGGCTCAGTATGTCTTATCTCTACAGGTAATATATACGTCTGTATGTATACACTTAACCTCTCCCTACAATTTACCTAAATGATAAGATATCTATAGTTACAAGTACTCTGAATTAGGTCTGATGATGATGTGACTTACATTCAGGGCCTTGATGATTTTTTTTCTTCTTACTTCTCTCGTATTTTTCCTCTTTTCTGTCCTTCAAAAACAATTTAAAAACCCACACCACCTTTTGTATGTTGCTAATAGCACANTTACAAGTACTCTGAATTAGGTCTGATGATGATGTGACTTACATTCAGGGCCTTGATGATTTTTTTTCTTCTTACTTCTCTCGTATTTCTCCTCTTTTCTGTCCTTCAAAAACAATTTAAAAACCCACACCACCTTTTGTATGACATTAGTTAATATATGTTTTTGTTGTTGATATTATACACTAGTGTGTTATGGCTCATTAGATTTTGTCAGTTTACATTTCAGGTGCTCTTTGAAATAAGTCAGAAGATAAATAATATTGTGAACCTCTATTTTTTTGTGTCTTAAATAACTGCGTTAGTTTGACCTGCAGTGACGCTGAATGAGTCAATGATTGGTGAGCTAAGCGTGATGGTACACAGAGTCTATGATACCATTAAGATGATTGTGTATTAGCCAAATCACCTTTTAACATTTAAAAGGGGTCTTCTCCTCTCCATTGACTCTGTCAGCTCCATTCACTTCAGTTAGTGATTGAGGCCTGTGCGGCTGTAGGCTGCTATGTAAACACAAAAGTATTTTAGCAGTG
>JANJYP010004829.1:0-27205 GCA_024605115.1 Rastrelliger brachysoma | reverse complement strand
GTGGGCCTCGGGGAGGGGCATCGAGGTGGTTCAGCCAAGGAGAAGTTCTTAAAAGCTCTCAGTGGCTGGGGTATAGGCCCCTTTGACCTGTCATTGCTGTTGGTGCCACACCCATACTCCTCTACTTGTGTGGGGTCAGAGGAACCATTGAGGGCAGAGTACAGCCACTTCCCTGCTTTACTTGTGGGCAGCGGAGAGGGAGAATGAGAGCGGGAGGGCGTGGGGGAGTGGGAGTGGGTGGGTCTGTGAAACAGTGGGGAGCCCTGATGTTGTGGGACATTGACCTGTGGAAGCTCTCCATTTTGATACGTGTGGTTCTCACCAGGTTCTTGGCTCTTCTTGCTGTAAGGAGGTGGCATAGAAGTGTGGGGAAGGCTATTAATGGGGATGTTGTTGATGGGAAGATTAGGGATGGGTAATCCATTGAGGAGAAGGCCAGACATGGAGTTGGAGCTCTTGCTGTAGATGTTAGAATTGTGAAGGAGGCTGTCTTTGCTGGGGTCCTGGCTCTTTTTGTGGGTGGGCGGGCCACCATGGCTGTTGAGGTTTGGATTGAGACTGGGGGTCTTGCTGTAAAGGAGAGGCAGGCCAGTATGGATGCTGCAGGCCAGGGTTGGGTAGGTGGGTTGGCGGGGCAGCGACTGGACACGAACCTGCAGTGCAACACTCTGAGAAACATTGGGGACGGGGAAAATGTGCTCTGAAGGCGGCTGGGAGAACTGCCACACCAACTCCTCATCAGCAGCACTGATCCTGTTTGAAAGAGAGAGCGTGTGAGACTCAATAAACAGGCCACTGTTATAACTAGGAACTGTGTCAAATCTTGTATATAAATATAAATTCCAAAACAACCTTCAAAACAAGTTTTGTACAGCTGTTAAAAACTCTCCCCACAGGCTGAGTGAAAAGACTTCAGCCCACCAGTGTCAAAGTCTCGAGCGAGTGGTATGTCTGACCTGTACAGGATGTTTCTGGGGACGATGCCATGTGAGGCGCTGAGCCAGGCGCTGAGCTGGGAGAAGAAGACGTAAGATCGAACGGCCAACAGCAGGGTCTTCTCTTCGATGAAACGATCACCACTTCTATTAAAAACACAGATAAAAGTGGTGGAAATATGCCAGTGTGTCAGGTTAATGGAAAAACAGTTATGGGATGTATGTTACCAGCTTCAACACATGTGAGTAGAGAAGTGGGCCAATTTCTCAGGCTAATTAACCCTCTGATTGCTGAGCCATTTAACTGGGTTTTTATTTTGTGCTTTAAATAGCACAATTATTTAATTTAATATAATTATTTTATTTCCAACAACCTTCTCATCTTGACTCCAAGTAAAGCTAAATATGACATCAGTAAACACAGTAAACAAAGACAAAAAAACAAGCTTACAGGTCATGGGCAGTGTTTTGTCAGCAGTGGTATTGAAGGATAAGAGGACCACACAAGCCTCTAAACAAACTGACATTTGCAAGTACGTTTACATGCTGTTTAATGTGCTGGAGCTAATTAGCCTTTCCTGGCAAATGTTTGTTTGTCGGCTTGTTCAACAAGCAGGACAAGAGGTGCGTTCATGTTTGTTAGATAAGAAGGAGACTTTAGCAGGAAAGCTAATGTGGGCTGTTGTTGAGAGTCTGTAGCAGGATACTGTCTAGCTCTGCTTAATTTAATATTGACAGTCTCCTTTATATTTAACTGTACTTATGAAAACTGACTAATGTGCACCACTTAAAATAATAAGATCATGCATCTGAGCCAGTAGGTTGGGCTTACTGTCTTGGGACTGGCTGCAGGGTCCATCTCTCCAGCAGTAGAGCATCTTGTTTGATGACTGGGTCACTGATGGGGTCACTCGGCGGGCATTCATCACCATAGCAACAGTCTGGCAGGAGCATGACCTCGATCATGATGGGGATACTGTTCCTCCAAAGCAGGATCACCTCCGAACGGGTTCGCCGTGCCTGTCGACACTGGACACACACACACAGAGAAAGTTGAAGGGTTAGCATTTAATAGTGAATGTTAACATCAGGACCTTGAAATTCGGGGGCAAAGCAGATGGGACCCAAAAAGATCCTCATTTAAAGGCTGAATTTTATAGTGAATTTATTCAGCTTGCACATATTGACTTAGGAGCTGTGTTGTGCACACCTGGTTACCCTCTCCCGTCCATCCGCTGATACAGAGGAGAGAAGCAGCTAATGTTATCCTGTGCTGCCGTCACACTGCTCTCTTTTACTCACAAAGAGTCTATTCAATGTGGGCGTACTACTACTTTATTCTGCCTCACTGTAATTTATAAAAATTTTTATAAACTAAACTAAACTACAGGGTACAGGATGCTGTTTGGTTAGCTGTGTTAGCATAGCACATCTTGTAATGTGAGGAAGTCACCAGTTAACATGGTCCTCAGTTAAATCAAAACATCAGATCCACTGATGCTGTGAGAGGAGAGGGATGAAAAGCGGCAGTGGTGACAGTATTTAATCAGGGTTTCACAGCGGTTACATTCAACAGCACAAATAAACTGAATTGAAATTATTTGATATACAAACTTTATTTTTCCTGGTCAAAAAGGAATAAAAAGTAATTTGATTTTCTTTTCATATATAGAATAATAAAATATATAAAATCACTGTCCAATAGAAACTTCTCAGGGTGGATGTAGTCATCGAGGCAAAAGCATTTGGAATTATTTGTTATTATATGTCACTTTGCATTTATTGAATCGATTGATTGTATTTTCTTTTATTATGATATGATATATATGATATCAGTTTTATAGTACTTTTACTTTAATACTTTTAATACTACTATTTTTGGAATGTGGCAGACATTCTCCCATATTGTAATTACAATATTTAATTTTATAATATCCATAATATCCATTTTATTTATTATTATTAAAATTTATGTGGCGTTTACTTTTTATGGTAAAGAGGTTTTATAGTTACATTCAAACTAAAATGAGAAATGAAATGACAACCACTTTTTTGGAATTTGGTCATTTAGATTAGTCGACTTATCGAAAAATCGAAAGATTAGTCGTCAGAAAATTAGTTGTTAGTGGCAGCACTAATTGACTTAACGATATTAGAAACCTTTTCACCTTGGAATTTTACATACTACTGTATACAGCTGTTACAGTGACATAGGAATATCCAGAACTGCTAGTTCACTAATGTATACCCTTGCAAAACTATGATTATCACTAGCAAACAATATTAAAAATATTCATCCCACATAATGACTCGCCCTCACTTAATGCTCATGACTTGAATGGTATACGTAGCAAACACAAGCCTGAGTACATTGAGAAGAGAAGCAGTAACAACAACTGTTTTGTGGTTACAAATACATGCTAAGCTGTGTTCATAGATTTGTGTGTGTACACATATGCTACCTGGGGCAGTTTGTCGCTGCATTCATGCTTGTGAAGAGGTGGCATGGCTGACTGGGCTGGTGGACAATGCATCCCCTCAGTCCTGCCCTTCACAGAATATTCTGGTGTCCGTCCCTCTGTGATGAGCAAGGTCAGGAACACCAGGAACTCCTCCGCATCATACTCGAAAAACTCCTCCGTTGCATCTAGAAAAGGCAGAGGAACAGAGGATCAACATTTAAAAATCACTTCACATCTTCACACGGAATCAATTGGAGACAAACTTGTACTTAAACATATCCTATTCCATGACAAATACTTGGGGCAATTAGAAAGCAGCATGATAAGCACATACTGTAAATGCAGGCCTATGTATGTTTTTGTTTATGTTAAGACTCTTTTATGAAGGCATGAATATTGCCTAGTCACTCCACCTTGCCATTTTGTATAAAATGTACAAACAAGGACATTGTTGTTCCACAATTAAATCAGCAGTGATAGTAGTCATATTTGTGTAAAAAGGAGAGCTGGTAAAATGGGACAGTCAACACTAAGCGCTCATGCTGTTGTGTTACACGTCTTGCCTTTGATTCAGGAACACCGGCATTAGGGCTGCACAATATTAGGAAAAACATACGATATGTGATAATGCTTCCAAGTGTTGCGATGACAATATGACTTGCGATAAATAAATACATGATGTTGACAACCTTCTGCTTTGGATTCACTGCACATTATCTTCTATTATGTGAACGAATAATTAGATGTATTACAAAACAGTAAGACCACAATATAGACTACCACTGCAGTGTCAAGCAGATCAGTTTAATCTCTTAACAATTTAAACACTTTCTACTTACTTAGCCAAAAACATTGAAGTCTGACTAGGTATTCAGCTGGGTGGGCTTCACCACACTGGCATTGTTGTCTGTGGTGACACACAGTAAGGCTCCATCTATCACACCATTTATTGCAGTATAGGCAGTCTTTTGCGATATGTATATTGTGAATGCTGATATTGCGATATATTACGCAGCTTCAACTGGCATGCTATCTAAAATTAAAACGCAGATTTATTCCTGCTTTGTTTCCTTTTGTGGTTATACCTGTGAAGTTTCCATAGCAGCAATGGTTTTATCTTGTGTCGTAATGATCACAAGGTAAACAGCCAAATATGTTATGATATTACAAAGTAATCCACCAGAAATATGAGCTTGCCCATATGTGATTGGCCACTGCAGCATGACACTGGGTTTTGTTTCTGTAAAATTTTAAGTTTCACCTTCATGCTGATTGGAAACTGTGCTTTTTCGCTGAGTGCTATTCAGCCCACACACTTTCAGCATAAACAAAAATAAATGGGGAGGAATGCTGCTTATCACAAATTGACAGATTTGATGTGAATTCAGCCTAATACAATACACAAAACTCAGCCTGATAAATGAGGAGTACAAGATATAAATAAGAGAGTTGTGCTGCACCAACCGGTGCTGCCAAGGTAGGGTTGGGTGGGGCCCAGTAACTCTGAAACCTTTCACCTTTTAGGAATCCGCAACTCCCTTCTGACGCGGCTCAAAGTAACAACTATGTAAAATAGACCAGGAACATTTAGCTGGTTGTTCACATTCAAATTACTGCTAAGCCATTTTGTTGTATTTTACTATTCACTCATTTTATTATTACATTTTACTAGGGGTTAGATGCTAAAGATGTTGTATATATGGCATTAAATCAATACACAGCTGCAGGTTGGTCCCTGCCACAACAAAATTAACAAAGTCCTGCTGTGTTTGTGTTGTAATTGAAGCTCAGATATAAAGCTGGGTATTTTTAGATGAGGGTTGAAGAGCCTGCCTTAGCTCTCTATCTCCTGAACTCCTCCAGAGAAAACTCCCAGAATCCTGCAGGAGGTCAGCTGATACACAGTAGCTCTGCTGATACACAGTAGCTCTGAGAATTGCATCCATCTTTCTTTCTTTCTTTCTTACACAGAAGCAAACAACAAANAAACCCCCCCCCCCCCCCCCAAAAAAAAAAAAAAATATAACTCCTTTGCCACAAGCTACTGCTGCCATTATTAAAATCACAGTCAAACATGAATGAACTCAAATTTAGGTTGACGTGTCATGTTTTTCTCATTTTGAGGACATCAGGTCCTCATAAGCATAGAAGTAAAAGTAACACACATACATACACCCTGTCCTCCTCCCACCAGGGCCAAGCTGGCTGGAAGAGAGTCCCTCTCAGCTGGCTCTGCAGACGTGTGAGCTACGAGCTGCTGCTAATTGTGTGTGTGTGTGTGTGTGTGTGTGTGTATCGCAGTCTGCCAGCTAGTCACGCACATTCCTCCCAGGGAACTCCTCCTACATGCCTTTGAGCTGCTGCTGCACGTGGAGAGAGGCGCAGTCCAACACAAAACATGAGGGAGGGAGGGGTCTGTTAGCCAGCTGTAGGCTGAATAAAGTGCAGGGTGAAAGAGATGGAGAGGGAGAAGGAGGCTATATTCAGGGACAATCTCCTTTTCTTTATAGGCTGGAAATGGAAAAGGCTCAAACAAAGGCAGAAAGAGATCAACAGTAGGCAAGTGACAGCACAGAGGCAGATATATATAACAAAGGTCACGACTGAAGGTCACAGAGTCTATCACCTATACCTTTAGTTTACTTTAAATCATGGGATATAATGTTGGTCGTGGACAAGGTTCCATAGCCTGCTGTTGAAGATCTGGGCTAAAGGTGACACTCCGTGAAGGGGGCCAAACAAGCAAAACATAAAAGGAAGCATAGAACAGATGAAGAGAGGTGAAAGAGTGATGAAGATGAGAAAAGAGAAAAAAAAACACTCTAAGTGGTGGCGTTTTAAATATACCCCCACCTCAAACACACACACCAATACACACAAAGTCTCAGTCATGAGTCCACAGTGGGTGTCAGATTGCTGTTTTCTAGGAAAAGCAAACCCAGGAACACACACACACACCTACAGTGCACACACGCACACACACACCCCTACAGCACACATAAGAAAAACTCCCAAGACCATTAACACACCAACCAAATGAAAACATACACATGCAGGAGTGTAGAGAGGGACAAAGAACTAGTGATGCAGGCTTTGGCTAAGGGGCCCCGCCTGCATATGCATAGATGAGAGCTGTCATTCTTTAGGGTGTCGTGCCTGAATAGNACACACACACACACACACACAGTTTAAATTGACAACACAACACAAAAAAGCAGAAAAGCAGGAAGACTCACAGCAGTATAGCAGTAACATGATGAAATTGAAAATGTTTAACAGCTGTGGTCAAAACTAAGACTGAGTTTTGCCCTTTTCAGCAACTTCACACATTCTAAAAACAAAAGATTTGCAATGGCAGTTTCTAGAAAAATCACCTCTCTATAAGGTTTTCAATCCTGCCTCTAGTACCAACGGTTAATATCATTTGGGAATTTATGTAACAATCCACATTGTTTACCAATCATTAAAGCTTACAAGCAGGGCTCAATGTTCAATCATGCCTCTTCCTCCCCCTCCTCAACCTCTCTCTCCACTGTACCGTGACCAAACCATTTCAGTCTCTTTAAAATGTGAAACCTGCTTCAAAAACAGTTTTTTAAATGAATGCGCGCCTGTGAGACATCTTTCTATTATCTTGTCTTTGTTTTTGAGTTTCCTACGCCTTCATTCTTGCATAGTAACTACTAGCACTGCTGAAGAAATGCAAACACAAACCGTTTCAATCATTAAAAAGATCTGCTGTTTAAATAAAAAAGCTTTATTGATGCACTTTGATGGATCTGAAGTGAAATACGTAATGCCCAATGTAACACTGATCTATCACTCCTATATGTGTGTGTGACCTCTCCTCTGCTGGTCCAGTGTGATGTGAATTATGTAAAAGGTCGGATTTAGATTCAGGCTTCTTATTAGTAGACCTGTAACCGCCTGCCACCAAGCGCAGCTGGAGTCCCGCCTACAGATCAGCTAGTTTGGCCTCTACACTCACGCATACGCATACACACGCACACACACACACGCACACACACACACACACACCTCTTGGCTGTCTCCATGTCCTCGGGCCAGCAGATCAGTTCAGAGTCATGTGGGATGGAAAAAGGCCTCCAGGACAAGCGCGGAGGGGTCAGCCTCGATAGCCAACATGATATTCAGAGCAAACAGACGGCGGTACACACTGACACTCACTTTGGTGTGATTCATCATTACCTAACACCTGTCAGAGAGGCGAATGAACAAGGCAAACATGTCAGTGCCTGGATAAAACTGTCTTGTATGACTGTGTGTTTCCTCTGGCTGTAGTGTCTCTTCAACAATATCTACCAACAAAAAAAAAAAAACGGCAGATAAGACTCAATCCTGATTTTTACATTCTGAATGCGGCAGTGTCTCTAGTTTAACAGAGGCAGTTGCAAGATAAACAGGAAAGTGAGAGCCAGACACACACAAACACACACACACACACACACACACACACACACACACATATGACATTCAGATAGGCTGACCCATTAATCTGTGCACTGTGGCCACACTATCATTGCATGATTGGCCCTATTTCTATGGCAAAAAAACTGCTCTGCTCAGTAAACATGCACACATGCGTGCACACACACACACGCACACAAATATTGACACACTCACCCACAGCTAATTTGAGTGTTGTGTAAGTAACCATGTGGCAAAAAAACAACAAAAAAAACCACTCTTGTGCTCTTCTGCTTGAATGGAGGAGGAGTCAACGTGCTCTAATCTATACATGTCATTTGTTTATGATCATGTTTCATTCAAATAAGCGCTTGCTGGTGTTTCCTCATTAGTTGTTCTGCATGTGTGTGCGTGTGCCCTGTGGGACTGGAGACAGAAGCCAGTAGCAGATGAGAAATGAGAGTCACAGATCAAAGTCTGAGGAGAAACACAGCATTGATGAGCTCACCTAAAACTGGGCTCCTGGTTATCAAAGGCTGAGTGTTAGACACACACATATAATATGAGATAATATACTGCAGGGCAACAAGCAGAGAGAGGGAAGAAGGATACATCAGAGGCAGAGAGACAGAAGGTCTACACTGATATTGGAGGAGACAGAGGAGTAGTCTAAAGGGCAAATATGAAACACGCACAGTTACTTCAAAAGGCAGACAGGAAGTCATATTAATGTGCGTTCATTTAACGGTCTGTCAAGTGCAATCATTACAAAAAAAAGAAAAGTGAATAAGCTGTGCTTGAAGTAAACACCTCAGCTTTGCTTTCTGAATGCCAAAACACACCCACGTGAAAAAAATAGTCACTTAAGAAATGACAAGTTGTTATGGTTTCTTTTGTGGCAGCTCTAAAGATGAAAATAAACTGGCAATACTGAAGCCACACATGACCCATATGGCGCACTGTGGTGGACAAATAATTTTCTAATAATATTTTAAACTGTCAAACACAACCTTTGACCTGTTGTACTGTGAGACCAAACAAATGGTGACTTGGCTGGGCTTCAAGTGAGCGTGACACATCTTTTGCAATACTAAGAAGTTAGTAATCAAAGCTCTTTATGTGACTTGCTACATAAAATACCTGAGTCTGATAATCAAATGAACTAAATTATGTGGAGAAAAAAATTTAAATAACAGTCAAAGTAGTGGAGTGGTGACTGGTTTTTTCCAGATCGAGCATGTGCACACGCACGCACACACAGGCTGTGAAAGTGAATCAGTAACTCTTGAGGTTCTCCTGAGTAAAACATTTAAGTCTTAACTGCCCCGGTGTGGCTCAGTCAATTTTCTGATGATGAATTAATAATAAAAAGGAAAAGAATAAAGCTCTGCATAACTGGACCATTTGCCCAATAAAAAAAAAACAAAGAGACGAGAAATTTTAAGATTGCTTAGACCTAAAACATGCATTTGGTTTCTGTACTCCAAATCTTTTGAGGTTGTCTGCTGATATATTTCAAGACATCTGAAGGATGTTAAAGACCCGCAGAAGCATAAGCAGTCAGCTGGGAGGCTGGTGTGTTGAGGGCATTTCCAGGCAGCTTCAGTGCAGCAGTTGCAGCAGTGTGCTGGGCTTGCTGAGGTGTGTCGGTTTAACACATGATCATATCTAGCTCTTTCTGAATGCAAAGGTTCAGCGAAAATTTTTCAACCCCATCAGGTANTCATATCTAGCTCTTTCTGAATGCAAAGGTTCAGCGAAAATTCTTCAACCCCATCAGGTACAGGACTAGATGTCCTTGGCAAACTAACTAAAGTAAAAGCTTTTTCTGCATTTGCACCTTTAGTCACTCTATGTTAGAGCGCTAAATGCATGAAATATAAATGCAGAGAAAAATGTGATGCAGTGATGACATGAGATGCCCTTGAATCATGCAGATGTAGATGGGTTTACATAGATACACAGTACATAAACACAAAGGCTGTGTATTATGATAATTTAATTTTTTTTAATCTTTATATCAGTATAAAGATTACACTTCTTTGCATTAGTAGAGATATTTAGAGAGTCATAGAGGCAAAATGTTTATAATCAAACTAAAAAAAGTGAGACAAAAATCACACGGTCACTCCTGAGTTGAAAAATTGTGATTCTGATGGTAACTATTAGGGCTAAATGATTTTTTAAAATTTCTCATTGCGCTTATTTTAACTAATTATGATATGATTTGCAATATTAGAGGGCAGGAACATTTTGACATAATTAATCTCATTTGAATTCATATTAAAAATTAATGTGATGTGTTTTTTGTGGGGATCTGTAGCAAACTGTAGAATGACATCTCCATAGCACTAAAATATTTAATTTCTTTAACAATTATTGCGTCTCCTGTGATTTGAAATTACAATTTTGATCCAATTTCTACTAGCTTTTCAACCATTATCAGGATTCATGCAGCCCTAACACACGTACATATACATAGCTGCACTACTATAATGAATATACACAGGCAGAATGGGAGATTACACTGACAGTTCCTCCATGCTAAATCTCCTTACTGCAGCCCCCGGTGAGATAAATATAGACACAACTTGGTAACTCACATTTTCTGTCTCTCTCTCTCTGTTTGATTTCAAAGTATAGGCTCAACTATTTGATGAGTTTGTGATGTGTGTCTGCCTGCAGCGCCCAAGTTAAAAAGGGCTAATGCACTGAAAGCCTGAAGCCATACACTGCTGCAATGACAAATCACACTTGCAAGATGGTAAGTAAAGTTTCACAGCCATAAGTTAGTTGCTTGAATGCTGCCACACCAACCATACTGCTGCACGTAGAATAATTATTTTAAATGCCTGCCGGACTTGATGACTGATATTTGAAAGACAGGCTCCCTTAAAACCCTCACTGATGTCCACTATGTGGCAATCCCAAGACCACAAAAGCACACTGCCAGTTTCAAAAGATATCACATGCACTGGTAGCAAAGCAGGTGGAAGATCTGAAGTGTCAGCAGCTCTGGCGACTGCATTTTCTCCACCATGGGAATTGTTTGCAATGTCGTCTTTTCTGTTCCATGGCCAGTTCTGTAGCCCTACCATCTATATTTGGAGACCAGCTGGTCTGGCTGCAAGATAGACTGAACCTGTATTTCTGTTCTCTATACATCTGAAGAGTACAACTCCAAGCTTTAAGTGTGCTTAAAGTGTGCTTTTTTGTTAACATCTCTTTATTCCTGTGACACTTACCAAGAATGCAGCTTCATGCTCTGTACATTGAATATGCAAAACAGTACACACATAGAAGCCTAAAGAGCAGCAGTGTGTCCCTCATTGTGTATGCATTTTCTCTGTGTATATAAAAATATGGTATTCTGTAACAGAATCTGGTAAATACAGAGCAGCGAAAAGCACAGCACTCTGTGTATTCACTGCCATAATGTCATCAGCTATTCAGAAGCTGTTATGCTTATGTAACATTACCTTGAGAGGCAGCGGATTCACAAGATCACCCAAGAATCCATCTTGTCAAGCTCCAAGTTATGAGTTTGTGACCGCTGGTGGTTGGGACAAATCAGCATGCTAAGCAGCTACTGGCATGGTTTTGGTGTGACAACAAGGAGAAGTGATAGACAGTGATAGACAGATGGTTCATCCAATCGCCTGCCAAGTATTTCTGTTAAAGTGTCAGATCTTTTCCAAACAGTTTCTAAGGACTGCAGATGATTCTGTGAAACAAACAATGTGACATGTCAGATTACATGTAACATTGTTTGAAGGAATTCTGACTAATACTTAGCTGGTTAGTGGACATCATGAACAATGGTCTTTGCCGTGTGTGCATTTCAGACTTCCTGTTAATATGAAGAGCTTTACTAGCCAATATTCCACTTTTAGTATGATATTTACAGCTTCTAACGTATAGATTCCTGATAAATTTTTATTTTTTAACAAGACTTTTTCTCATTTTGTTGTGTTTTTCATAATGCCGTTGAAAGGCACAAACCAAATCAGCCTTCATTTTTGACCAGAAGCCAAGGAGAAGTCTTGTGGTGTCTATTTTTGTGGTCAGTTGTCCAACAGTTACGACTTCAAGCGTGTTGAAAACATTTCGACAGGCAAAAGGTTTGGACAACTAAATTAACCTTTATTAGGTGCAGCTGATACTTGTTTGAATGGTGGATGGTCACCAGCTCAAAATAGGAGGCCTCAATTAGATTTGACCCCAACATTGTTTTCACATTCTGCATCAACTGAAAATGAAAATTTGAGCATTACTATAAAAAGGTCTGCTAGTCAAGATTTCCAGGAAATAACTGTAAAAGCATCAGGGACTGTGACACATTAAATCATTTATGTTTACCATCCATGTTTCAGTGAATTCAAACAAACCATCCGCTCATAAAATGCACCCGTGGGGGCGTTTTCGATATTGCTGAACACATTTCCTCTAAAAACAGAAACTTGTTTTCAGACACAATCAACTGAGCAGCCCCGTGGCAACGCACAGCCGCTTTTCCTTTTAAAGTCTCGGCATAAAAAGGAAGTGCTGCTGCAGAAGAGTAAAGAAGAGGATACATGGCCTCAGTCGTTTCTCTATGAGCTGACTGACCTGGGACAAGTGGAGAACAGTGATCAACCATCATTGACCAGGGGAGAAAGGAGAAAAAAAAAGGGCAAGTGTTACCACGGCAACGGAGACATTGTGTTAAACATTCCCGTCACGGTGATTGAAGAGTGTGTGTGAGAATGAGCTGCACCAATATGCGTCTTTGTATGTGACAGTGAGCTGCGGCTTGACAAGAAAATGTTTGAAGATAATTAATGTGCCTGTGTTGAGCACTTAGTAGAAACAGTGTTTCTGCTGTGCTCTGTACACTGAGATTGTGTGTTAAGCTGTTTATGTGATCATATTCTCTCTCTGTAGAGGTGCTCATGTTATCCTGACTCTGTCTGAGTGTTTATGTCACAGTACTGTATCTCACATGTGTCCTTGTCCCGTCAAGCTTTTTTTCTCCCTCTTTGTGGTGAAACAGCAGAGTATGGCTGCTAAATTTCAGTTGTAATAACAAGAGTTATAAACATGAATAAGTGCGTCACTGCCAGCTCACTTTTTCCTGTTTTTGTCTGCCTTGTGTTACAACGTTCAACAACAGTGGAAGTGGTGGTATAAGTCTGCCAAGAAACTGGCATGAGGAATCATTAGTGAGGAAGAGCCCGGTTTGATTTGATGTGCTGAAATTCAACATATTACATTTGGTTTAAATTATGGCTAACAGACTGGGTGACTGGTATTTGAAAATTCCACTGTTAAGCTGACAACCAGTAAGGCCTCAACAGTACACTCTGGGCTTTGTTTGCAAACTGCTTCTTAACACCGGAAAGTTTTTATACAGTCTGGATTTTC
This sequence comes from Rastrelliger brachysoma, assembly GCA_024605115.1. Classification (NCBI taxonomy): domain Eukaryota; kingdom Metazoa; phylum Chordata; class Actinopteri; order Scombriformes; family Scombridae; genus Rastrelliger; species Rastrelliger brachysoma. The sequence goes on along the minus strand of JANJYP010004829.1, from coordinate 13,977 downwards.
AATAAGATGTTTTAGCCTCAAGAGTCAGTCTTTGTCAAAACTTTTTCAGCTTCTTCCCACTTGATTCACTGAGATAATTCTTCAAAGCTATGAACTCAGGATCCATGTGTGTGTGTGTGTGTGTGTGTGTGTGTGTGTGTCCCTCACCCTCTCTACAACACAAAGGGGCAGATTCACAGCACACATAGCAACAAGCTCTGATTGGTTGAGGAGCATTAGTACAGTTCCAGCTGAGGAGAACCCGTCTTCTGTTTTGTGAACTCAGCTGCCATTACTCTCCCACTGCCAACAAACACACACACACAAACACACACACACACAACCCAGACTGTCACACCACCTTGCCCTCGCTCTCACACTCGTTATTGTCAGCCATAAACAGAGCTGTTGTTTAGGAGCTGAGCGACTCACATACTACAGAAGTCACATGGTAAACAAGCTCGTAGCCACTGGAAAATATTTTCATCAAGGAGGTGTGAACACGTAATAGTCACAACTCATCTCAGCTGATGTGGAAAAAAGTCATACGTGAGGCTTTCTTTGACCGATCACCTGATTTAATTGAATTATTTAGCAGTTATGAACCATGTCTATTAACGAATACTTCTTTTTTTCCCCTCTATAGATCCTGCTGGAAGAAGTTGTGCCAGAAAAAGAAGATAATTTAATCTATGTATTTTTTGGACTTGTCGCTTATGGCTAAAGAGATGAAACTCAAAACGGACAGAAAATCACTGACAGACCTAAATTGGGGAAGGCAGAGTGGGTACTTTGGTAGCTGAATTCAAATGTCACTTGGTCTCCATGTTTAATCTGTCAGGAGGCTACTGAGAAAAACACTATATATTTTTCTAATATATGTAGTATTAGTAGGTCATCCAGTTTAAACCTGCAGTAAACCTTATTTCGAGTATATTCACATAAATCCCCTTGAAATCACTTGCTTGCGTTGCTAATCTTTGTTACAGTGTTAGGTCAAGGCTGTATGATGAAAGCACTGGCAACAATGGTCTCCTATCCAAGTTAGGTAACCATGGGCTGAAGGAGTGCCAAGACTCTACAGGATTTCACTGCAACCACACACTGTGCCAGCTGATTTCAAGTATTATCCCACCTTTAACTAGACAGGATGAACTTGGGGGATGGGGGTGGGGGTGGGGGGGGTCAGCTAGTATGATACTTAAATGTCACAAAAACCTGCATACTCTACCAGCCAGATACTGACCACTAAAATATTCAGTTAAATCTCAGACTGGCTGGGACATGCCAGGTTAGGAATGAGATACAGTGCGTTCTCTTCATCTTCAACAACCATAGCAACTGAAGTCCTTGAGCAAGGTACTTAAAACCCTGATTATTCAGACGAGTTGCTCAGAGGCTCAACTGGGCAGCTTCCAGGTGTGAATGTGAACGGCTGAGTAAATATCAAGCAGAGTGTGGCTGAAAAAAAGTGATGCGTGTTGTAAGCTTCCCCGTGGATTACAACACTCTTATCCATATAAAACAGCCAAGTTAGGCATATTTGTGGTTCTCCTTTTCCATCTCATCTGCTGTGAAATACCAGAAAAAATTATCTTCAGAGCAGCGACCTATGGTTTGTTGTGCCCTCTGAAGTGCCCTTTTTGTGAACTAGGCCTCCCTGCTCGTACATACTGTAGCTGGGCCCCCTAAGCTCCTTTTATTCAGGCAAGAGTGGCCCTTTGCAAATTCATTGTCTAACTAATACAGGTTATGTAACATGGAGTGGAACGACTACAGCAGTGCTGGACAAGGTGTGCAAAGTACGAATTACTGACCCCCGGCCGAGCCAACAACCATGTGGACCTGCCTGATCTAGAAAAAAAGAGCCTGAAAATATTAAACATTAACTTTATCCTCCACAATGTTCTGGTAATTATTCTTCATGTCTTTGATATAGGTTGCTTGAGTCAGCTGTGTCTAAATATGGTTTCTATCACCAACCTTTATCTCATGTGACAGTAAACATCTGACACTATATCTTCACTATGGCAGTTTACATTTCAGCAAGCCAACTGCTGGTGGGTACAGGACACTAGGGCAGTAGGACACACCAGCCTCTCTCTGAAACCAGAGCCATCCTGTCCAACATGATTGCGCAGGCCTCCGACCTCGGCTGTGCTACTGACGCTAATTTGGAGAAAAGGGGAGTCCGTGTTGAGCAACCTGAGTGNGTCAGCTAGTATGATACTTAAATGTCACAAAAACCTGCATACTCTACCAGCCAGATACTGACCACTAAAATATTCAGTTAAATCTCAGACTGGCTGGGACATGCCAGGTTAGGAATGAGATACAGTGCGTTCTCTTCATCTTCAACAACCATAGCAACTGAAGTCCTTGAGCAAGGTACTTAAAACCCTGATTATTCAGACGAGTTGCTCAGAGGCTCAACTGGGCAGCTTCCAGGTGTGAATGTGAACGGCTGAGTAAATATCAAGCAGAGTGTGGCTGAAAAAAAGTGATGCGTGTTGTAAGCTTCCCCGTGGATTACAACACTCTTATCCATATAAAACAGCCAAGTTAGGCATATTTGTGGTTCTCCTTTTCCATCTCATCTGCTGTGAAATACCAGAAAAAATTATCTTCAGAGCAGCGACCTATGGTTTGTTGTGCCCTCTGAAGTGCCCTTTTTGTGAACTAGGCCTCCCTGCTCGTACATACTGTAGCTGGGCCCCCTAAGCTCCTTTTATTCAGGCAAGAGTGGCCCTTTGCAAATTCATTGTCTAACTAATACAGGTTATGTAACATGGAGTGGAACGACTACAGCAGTGCTGGACAAGGTGTGCAAAGTACGAATTACTGACCCCCGGCCGAGCCAACAACCATGTGGACCTGCCTGATCTAGAAAAAAAGAGCCTGAAAATATTAAACATTAACTTTATCCTCCACAATGTTCTGGTAATTATTCTTCATGTCTTTGATATAGGTTGCTTGAGACAGCTGTGTCTAAATATGGTTTCTATCACCAACCTTTATCTCATGTGACAGTAAACATCTGACACTATATCTTCACTATGGCAGTTTACATTTCAGCAAGCCAACTGCTGGTGGGTACAGGACACTAGGGCAGTAGGACACACCAGCCTCTCTCTGAAACCAGAGCCATCCTGTCCAACATGATTGCGCAGGCCTCCGACCTCGGCTGTGCTACTGACGCTAATTTGGAGAAAAGGGGAGTCCGCGTTTAGCAACCTGAGCGGCGTAGCTCCGAAAGCCACATGAAAGTGTGTCAGTGGTTTCATAGGAATATTGAGGTGGTTGGTGACTGGAACGAACCGCTTTGTTCAAAGGTACAAGGCCGAGGTCTGGACACGGCCGGAAAAACTTGCTTCACCTAGATGACTTTACTGAGTGATTCATCTGCCAAATAAAAAANGGTCTGGACACGGCCGGAAAAACTTGCTTCACCTAGATGACTCATCTGCCAAATAAAAAGCTGCTGCTTTTCTCGTAGTGGTTGCTTCTCACTTTTTTTGTTTTACTGCTTAGAATTTAAAGTAGGCCTGCAACTAAAACTAATGTTTTCAATTATTCTGGCCATTATTTTTCAGATAGACTGATTTGTCTGTATGTCAATTAAATTTTAAGGATCCGACAGTTCAAGTGCCTTGTTTTGTCCATTCAGTCCATACCAACCCCACCGCCCTCCCAAAAACTTAAAATTCTCACATTTCAGAAGCTACAATAAGATTAATTTTCTGTTGATGGACTTATCTTTCTTTTTGTGAAGCTCCAAGTTATAGCTCCTCATCATCTGATTTAACTACAGCATTCATTAACAGTGCCACCACATAATAATAATAATAATATAAAGAAACGCTGAATAAAGGGGAATAAAATAACAATAACCCTGTTAAACTAGACAGAACAGGAGTGTCAGCTGGTTTGGTTAGAGGATGAGGCAATACTGGGAGGTGATAGTGGAAACATCCCACTCAGCTGCTGGCCTGAAAGAGTTGAGACAATGGAGAAAAAGAAAGGGGATAGTCGTGATGAGTCTCAAATTAACTTCACCTTACACTGTTGTTAATAATCAATGTGCTTAACGCTTCCACAATGAACCCTTGAGGTGCTCTCTGTTATCACAGACTGTGAGCATGTGCGGCAGTGCGTGTCTAACCATGTTTCTATTAGCCTGAAAGAATAGTTCATTTTAGGGGAAGATCAATTATGACATCAAATATAATTAACATCCTTTATTAGATTTCTCCTGATTAATGAATATTAGTGATTACCCCCTGTGTGAGTGCACAAATTTACAAGTTATTCAAATACGTGTTTTATTCTTACACAGTTATCATTTAAATCTCAAACTAATCTCTGATGGTCATTTTGTGCAAGCACACAGTGGTGTGTTGTCAGCGTGAAAACAGAGTTGTGAAAAGTGAACCTGATTTAAGTGCTGATTTATGTAACACTCTCTGCAACCAAAGATGTGTGGTGTCTGGTAACAGACTTTAAAAACCTGACGAGTCAATCTGCTCTGTAAATCAATATTAACAGGCTAACAGTACTGGATGTTTAATATGCAAAAACTCACTGTCAAAAACAGTCTGTTTGATATTAACACTAATAAGGTGAGGGAAACACAGACATCTGATATAGAACTAGTTTTAATATCTAATCATTTATTATTCATTGCACTCTAGTGAAGTTTTTAACCTAGTTTTAATCCAGTTTTTAACTATTCAATATCCCTGACCACCTGTATGATTTAAGACATTTTAATTTAATCAAAGGAGCATCATTCTTAACAAGTAATATCACATGAGGGTCACAGTAGGAGCCATGACTTGTGCCCCTCCTCAGCAACTAAAACTGAGCCACCACGTTGTCTGGTAAACAGAGAATTTGTCCACACTATGGAAAATATAAATCATGTTTACAACAAAACTGTAAATTAAAGGCAAACAATGAAAAATTGTCTCCAGAGGTGATTCATCACTCAACATTAAAATCACACAAAAGGAATGGGTCACTTGCTGTTCTCAGACTTGACATGGTTTGACACAATTGCAGAAATGTTTATGTTTTTTAAGGCAGATCAATGCAGAAGTCTCTGAATGACTGAGTATAGGCCAAGTGTTGCCACTTCTGCTTGTTGTGATAAAAAAAAACGGCTAGCACTTCATACAAGGTCTAACTACATACCAGCTTTAGACCTGGTTTCGTTGTTTATATACAGTATGTTATAAGCTGTTGACAGAGGTGGGGGTGTTACATGTAAAGGTATTATAGTGCCACAAGTCAATGTGATGTAACTCACTGAAGAGGAGAGGAGAAGACAGGAGGATAGAATATGAAAAAGAGGAGCAGGAGAGCGAAGAGAGGGAAAGTTGACTATATTCACGTCAGGGTCAGATAGACTCACAATAGCCTTTACAAGGTTCCCCAGACCTCACTGAATAACAATAATCACACATGCCCCAACATACTCCTATGTAAACACTACTGAGGTTAACAAGAAGCTGTCATTTTGGTTTCTCAGTTTAAAAAAAATGAAAGGCATGTTGGAAGCGTGACAAACAAACACTCAAAAAATCCATGCAAGGCGCGAGTGCTTGTGCTTTTCTTTACTGTGTGGTTTCAGGGTAGGACGCGCAAGTCCTACACTACTCACAGCTTAACACAGATCCAGTTATGTCACATCAGGGATTAATACTTGAGTGAGGAGGGGTAGGGGAGTGGGGGAGGGCACTATAAAAATACACCAGGAATTAATTGTTCAATTGCGATGATAACCCTATAGTGGCTGATCTTGAGAAGTGGACACTTGGGATTAACAAAAACAAAAAAAAACAAAACATGGTTTGCATATTACAGTATTTTTTAGTCTACTGAAGAATATTATAAAAAGACATTAAAGGCAGAGTCAGTCAGTCAGTCAGGGGAAACATGGTTGATACTTGAACAAATACGTGTTCCTTCTGAAGTTCCACCCTCCAAATTCATGGATGTGGATCACAAAGGCAAAAACCAAAACAGACATAAGGTGAAATCCGGGGGGATACATCGCCTGTATAGTCACCACTGTTTCTCTCACACTTAATAGCAAATGCGGATAAAGTGTCTAAACGTGAGCATAACAACCAGTCCACACTCTCCGTTGACCTCCCCACTTCTTACTTGACCTGCGTTTAGTGTATCTGTCATTTGAAGAGGCATTCCTGGAAAACTAAGAACAGCAGCAAGAATGGACAGCTAGCGAGCCAGGGGAGATATTAGCTGAATTTGACATAAAGGGTATTAAACAATCTTTCTCTAGAATCACTGACTCTGCCTTTAATGTAAAAGCTCAATTTCATTTATTGACTTATTTTGAGGGGGCAATATCTTGAAGCAAAATGAACAACAAATTGAACTATGCCAAACAGGGATGGATAAAAATAAAGACCCAAAAACTCCAAAACAGAGACACACACGTCCTCTATAAGCACACCACCCACACCAGGAGCAAACCACCAGGTCCAGATGGCTCTTCCTGTTCCTGTGGAGCTGGCTGCTGGTTGGCTACAAGGAGCCACAGGGGCGGGAGGATGTGACGAGCACACAGGCGATGACATCACCAGCTCAGTGGCACCCTGGCAGCAGAAATGTGACCCATGCTGCTACTTCCAGCTTTATCCAGTCCCTCACTAAGTCTGGGTGGTGTATTTCTGTGTGTCCATATACCTCGTTAACACTGAGCCTTAATATGGTGTCACTGCACTAAATATGTACACCTGCTTTTATTATCTGTGCATATGTGTGGACACTATGACTTCAGCGACCTCCAACATTAAGCCTACGTGGTATCCGTATAGGGTAACAGAGCACTCGTGTATGTCTCCTGATAAAGAGTCTGTGTGCTAAATTAAATGTGCCAGCATTATGTAAGAGCATTACTGGACTGGGAGGACTGGGGCCCCAATCCCAGGCAGCAGCTAGGCTCCTTACAGTCAAACTTGTCACAACAGCATTGATTTAGGCTGATTACTCCAGAGGCTAGGACAGTAACTCATGGTTGAATGCCTTCCCAGTATTGGTATTCATTGCAAAAGGCAGTTCTGAATGTTCCTGTACAATGGGGGGAGTCAAATATCTGTGCTCAGTGCAGCTGGGTCAGCAAATGGCAATAGTGATGTATTGAAAAGGAAAATGATGAAACACTTAAGTTGATTATAACTAGATGATAAATTGAATACTAACTGTAAAACTGCATACAGGAACATCTTTAGATGGAGTGTTTAAATAAATGTCAATTTTCTAGACTTTATAGTCCAACTGAAATTACATTTTTAAAACATCCCTATGCAGGCAAAACTAATGTGTTTTTGTAAAAAGCATTGTTAATAGTATTACATTACTATTAGAATGGAAAAAGTATTTAATCATAAATCATTTAAACAAACTCAGGGTGTGAATGTAAACTAGAGGATCAAAGATTCTGAAACATAAATTTCTCCCTTTTGGTTGTTAGCTCAGAATAAGTGATTTACAGAGCAATATGTAGTCTATAACAGACAAAGAAGACAATGTAATTTAATGTTCATGTTTCTATTGTTCTTATTTTCCAATTTGATACATGTAATGATTAATAATTATTGACTGTACAGCACCTTAAAAGTGAAGCCAAAACACCTTTACCGCCTACTGTTAGCAGGCTGCAACATAAGAAGCCCAGTCCCTTCCGTGTTAGCAGGTGAGCCATTGAGCCAAACCAAAAAAAGATAGAATGATACATTTATTTTTACAATTTTATTTTACAATATTAAAAAATGGGGTGTGACATCATGACTGACAGCTGTCAGACATCCTTGGGGATTGGGGATCCTTGGGGATTCTTGGGTTTAAATATGTGGATAGACAGAATGGAATATTTCTGTATGACAATGTAAGAAAAACATATGCTACCACTGCCTAAGCCAGTAAAAAGAAAATGATTTAGAAAAAAAAAAAAAAAAGACATCCCACTACTTTAATCTGCTGCACAGACTCAGACTCTGAATGATGTCCCCTAAATGAAATGGCAGCTACTGGAAAAAAGATATTTTGGCCTCACTTTACTTGGCGGAAGGATGTGGAGGTACATCTTTACATATAGGCAATGATAATGACAAGTGATAGTTGGGAGTTTTGAAAAAATAAATTAACAAAGTATCAAGCAGCATGACATGTGGAGTAACTATTGGCTAAGAAATCTTAAGAAGAAAATCAAGAAACAGGAAAAAAAAAAATCAGATAGACATAACCTATGTTGGATGAGTGTAACTGAGGGGGGCACCTGTTGTTGTTTCCCTCCTGCTGTGGGGTAAATCGCTGGCAAGGAGGAGGCAAAGACAACACAAGACTAGACAGGTGCTGTGCGGGACAAAAGAGTATGTCGCTCTGTATTATCTTAAGAGTCTCGTCAGTGAGAGTGGAGACTCTGATCCACTGGCATGTGTCCGGGACATCTCAGGGCAGCTGTAATCTGGCTGAGCCCACGGCAGAAGGCAGGCAGTGGTGTGAGTAGGGTGGAGGGTGGGTGGGACTTGAGCTCAACTCTCCCTTCGAGGACTAATGGTTCTAAACAGGAAGCGACAGCACACAAACACACCAAATAACATTAGAGAGTCGGAGTGCAGCACTGAGGCTTGCCAGCTGACTGAGTCTCTCCAACATGACTAGCTCTGAGGTCATCTCTGTGTGTTGTTTCATGCAAGTCTGAAACAGCGCTGCGGTTGAGGGTGTGAAGGAGGAAGCACTCAGTCACCATTCTTAGCTCTTTGCTCAGAGATTTCATCACTTATGACTACATATCACTCTGTAATGATAAGTCTGGTATTTGTAATATATTTTCACTGATCTGATGAACAAGAGGGAAGCTGAAGAAAAAAAACTGCCTATTTTAGGGTGTAAATAATACCTGTGTAGCTTTTTTTGTTGAGCTTTGCCTTTCTACATGTGGAGACACTAAACACAATAATGTATTTAAGGATACAAATAAAATCCAGCTTAACCACAATTCAGCTGAAGTAGTTTGAAACTCGATACAATGAGCAAGCCCCCCACCCCCCGTCCCAACTGGTGTAAACAGGTCCGGAGTTTTCCATGGCTGCTCTTTGCGGGACCTGTAAAAGCTGTTGGTTGTGCCATGTGGTTCAACGGTACAGGGCTTATTAGGGCCAACAGCAATCTGTTGCAAACTCTCTCCTCACACCAGCATGCACTCTTTCTCACACACACACACACACACACACACACACACACACACACACACACACACACACACACACACACACACACACACACACACACACACACACACACACACACACACACACACACACCTAACTCATGGTTCAACTCATAGGAAAACAAGGGGGTCAGATGACTCTGGTTAGGCCCTTGAGCAAAACGTAAGTGCGTGTCTTCTCCCTTTATAACAAAAGCATGGTTCACAAAAACGCAACAGGGATGCTGCTTCAGTTTGGAAAAAAACAAGTGTATTTGAAGTCTTAATGGTTCTTAAATTTTGAGTTAGGGATCCATTATAAATGCTCAGTTTGGGCACAGATCTGACACCGCTCTAGTTCCCGTCTACATGCTAAAGGTGGAGACAGACAGAGTCGAGATATGGTGGGGCACAGCCTGACTACCCTCACCTACGCCTTGGCTGGAGTTTTCACACCAACCTGATTAGTAGGTCAAAGCCTGATGAGTTGGTCACACCAGTGTTAGAGAAGAAGCACATGTCTGGACTTGTCCAACTCTCTCACTCAAACCTAATTTAACTGGGATCTCCCAGGAACAACTGATCCAGCATCACAGCAGTGGAGCTGGTTGCTCTCTACTCAAATTCGACCTTGCTTATGTGGTCCAGGCTTCGACGTAAACATCTTTTCACACCACTGCAGTCCCTTTCTCTTTGTCTGAGCACGCAGAGAACAGAGAAACCACAAAGAAGGCGGTTGGGCCATAAGCAATCTGGTATCTCCACCACAGGAACAGTACAGTATGTTCCAAATAACAATAGCACCACAGCGCCTGCCAGTCAAACAGGGAGTTACTGCTGTGGAGCAGCTTCTACTGGCACAAGCTTTCATAATTAGAACATGACAGTGAGCGAGCCAACCTGACATGGTGATAATCCATGAAGGGTGAAGAACAGACTCGCTGTAGCACTGCGCCTCAGGCCAACACTTCTCAATCTTTTTGGCTCATATAAGGCAGACACATATACACTGAGTCTTTGCTAGTAAATCATCTCACTGTCACTCAGTTTAAGAGATACTGTTCAAGCCAATAGCACAACACGCAACAGCAGTGTTGCTGCTTACAGTTGACCCAGCATGTTGTGCTGCATTATGAGGCTATAATTACACTGTACAGTGTCAGTCAACGTGCCCATTATTCTGGTCAGTCACATTACACACACGTCTGGGTCACTGCTTCTATATAAAGGCTTAGGACCCTACAAGCAAGGAAAGGCAGGGTTAGGGTTAAAAGTCCCATACAGAGCACATTACCCTGTACGTTGTGGAGTCTCATTACCAGCATATTGTGCTCCAAGGAAGATCCCTCTCAGGCCAGTCAGCAGCCTGACTGCAGTTTCATATCCTATTCAAAACACAGACTAGCCCTGATTGACTGCAGTTAATCTCATCATGACTGAGAACAGTGGCCCTTCACTGCTTCTGATGCTATTGTATTGTTGTTGACAATGAATCAAGCCACCAGCTGGATTGCTATGTACAATCAATTACTAGGTGAATCATTTAGCCTGAAGGGGCTCATACAGTATTTAATGTGAATCGTGTCAGGGCAGAGATGAAGGCATTGAGGTACCCCTTTACAAATGCAATAATAAAATTAACATAATCACATTGAAACAAACAAGGATGTCCCCTTTGTCTAGCTGTTTTGCCCTCTTGCTGCAGACACAGTGACATGTAAACAGGTTGCAGAGCATACGGCAGGAGCCTTATTTCCACAACAGGGTGGGTGTGAGGAACATTTTGCAGCAGCTCAGTGCAAGAGACTGTCAAAACAAGAGCTACTGGAAAAGGGAACAGTGTTTGGCATGAGAGGATCCAGCAAGTTATACATTGATCCACAGACAGAGGGAGAAGAAACAGCTGGAATTCATGTTGTTGACATGCAAAAAAACTGGAGCAGCAAATGTTTCTTATATGTGCATGTCCTCCTTAGCTTGGGTCAGCCTTTTCTTAATTCACATCATCGGTGACCAGGCTGACCAGCTGTTACATAATTCCCTGCCCTGATTCCTCTATCAGGCAATGGAAATACTGTAAGTCCACTTAAAGCTGGAAATGTATAGCTTGCCCACACACTGACCTTCAGGGCCACCTGAAGATGTGCGTGTATATGTGTACATTGGTGTGCATGTGTGCGTTTCTGATGCTCCACATACCTCGCTCGGGCTTCATGTTGTCCAGTGTCATCAGGCTGCCTTCAGGGTATCTTGCGGGGTCTTCCGTCTTCTCTTGCTCTGTCACACGCTGCCTCGACAGCAATGCAACGGCGTCTGGACCCCCACACCCTCTGTGCCTGAGACCTGTCGTCTCAGCTAAGCAATAATATCAGCTGTGAAGCCTGTGTGTTGGTGCCAGCTGCCCCCTATCCAACAACAAAGCATTGCTTTGTTAGCATGCTACTGTACGCTTCCATCGAGTCGCACTGTATTGTTCAACTGATAGCCACAAACAGACAGCGTTAGGTAATGCAGTTGTCAACCCGCTCGCTAACCAGCAACCAACCTGACAACTGAGCAAAATTCACTAGCAAAGCTTGCTTGTCTCACAGCTCGTTTCAAATTCCTCCACCTGAACCATAGTTACGTCGCGATGCATTTCTGTGTGTCCGCTTCTGTAACGCTGATTGCTCACCACGACACGACACCAGAGTAGAGGGGGGTTGCACACAACTAACTAACCTTATCGATATAGTGTGGGTTTAAGCATGTGCTGGCGACGACGGCGACCTCCCAAACATCCCAACCCCCAACGTAGCAAAGGTATAGGACGGTTTCAGTTGCTGCTAGGACGAGAACATATTCAGCCTATCAGTCTTATCACAAAGTGATCAACAATAGAGGAAAGGTCCACTTTCTGTCCATGGACAGCACTAGAGCCGCCGCCATCCACTCAATGCTAGAAACAACACCTGTGCTGACTTCCTTTGTGATCCTCACTAAAACTTTTCACCCCGACAACAAACAGACTCCGGTCCCAGCGCGTCGCTCACAACGGCAACCGTCCCCTCTGCGCCGTTGCTAGCTAAGAGCAGCTGATGTGTCGCCCACTGCTAAAACTAGAGCTCGATACTGGGTGTTAGTCGACCCAAATGCAGATGAAAGGAGGAACAGTGAGTCCCTTTTTAGTCGTGATGCTTACAGTCTGCCTCCCCTCCTCACTTCCCTCCTCACTGCTGCTTGCTTGTCAAAACAGATCAGTGCAGTTCCAGTCACGTGTCCCAACAACAGCCCCACTCGTCACTTCCCTCACGGCCAGCCTCGCATGAACTCGCAGCCATAGCAACCGCCAGGTTAGCAGTGTGGTACCAAAACTTGTGGGGAAGACACTCACTGTAATGTCTGCTGAAAATCACCATATATACGTGTAGTCTTCCTTCACAGCTCTTTAAACATAAGCGACAATATATGACTGTGTGTGATGACACGACATAAACAAGAAACTGGCGACTCTCTGCGCGTTCACGTGCGCACGTGAGGGTTGGTTTTTTTCTCCGTCGTGAACATTTTGTCCTGGCGTGCATGAAGCCAAAGATCGTCTGTTTAAGATAATGGTGTTATATGTTCTTGTAGCAAGTCCACTCACCAAATAGTGGTAAACATTCAGTATAATGATTACTTTAAAAACACACGATATTTTTTTAAAAAAGACGAGTAGGCTACTGCAGCATAGTGTTTCGGTTCTTTGTCTCTTCTACGCAAAACATTTTATTGTTCGTGTATTGCGTTTCTAGGCTAGCATACTATTTTCAGACAGAAAACCTATTTTTAGTAGTCTGCTTTATATTTGCTTTTTTAAAAACGACGACAAGATCAGAATCTATAGCTTTTACGTCTACAATGAATTAAATTATAGTTAGTATAAAACAAAAGGAAAATTAAGTTTAAAAAGTAAATGTTCACATGTGAAGTTAAAGTGGGAAAACAGACCTAGAATCAGTGGTTTTCATCATTGCACTTTAAAATGCTGGATGTTGGAATAGTTTTGGTACAGTTAAAAAATACCAGAGGGAGAGCTCTTTGTTTTAGCCTCTTCTTTGCTGAAACCCCTTTGGAACAAAGGCAAAGGCCAAAATGAGGACACTAGAATCTGCTTCACAAATCTGTTTGACAGCTGCAGTTGCACTATGTGTGTTATTGTTGTTTGTCACACACAGCGAAGACTTGGATTTGGTTAAGAATCACCAGTTGTGTCACAATTAAAGGACTGTCAGCACTGAAAAGTCACATATGAAAGAAAAGTCTTAACTGTTGTCGCTGGGTCCACATTTTTGATTAAATATGTATTTGACAGTGGATTTGCTGCCCATTTAAGTTAAAATTGATTGATCTGTCCTTTGTTTCTGATACCAGAGACAAGTGACCCAGAAGGGTCATGAAATTCACAAGAACAATGCAAATATCTACCAGATGATTACAGGCCTTTATCTGGCAGTTGGACAACATTTACAAAGTCTGCAGTCACTGATTTTACACTTTACACTGAAGTGTAAAGTTGTTTAACATAAGGATTCTTACATTTTGTGATGAGTCAAACAAATCTTCATCAGCAGTCTGTGATCCTGCATTTGACACAAACAACTCACAAAAAGCACTATAAAGTTTTTAAATCAGAAACAGTTGTGGAAGAGACATTGCTGGACATAAAGGATGCAAATGATTCCATAGACAGGCCACAGTAAAGATCTTTAAAGACATTTTGTGGTATCAGGGCTGTTGAT
>JANJYP010004817.1:0-13424 GCA_024605115.1 Rastrelliger brachysoma | reverse complement strand
AAATAACACAGCCATCAAATGGGAAGAGCTGTGATTTACAGTAGCATGAACACAAACAACATATTTAAAGACACACTCAACATTTTGGCCTCCTTCCCATGCGTGAGACGAGCAAATCAATATCAACCACATGTCAACCACATGTCCATTCTATTTGTGATGCATCAAATTACAACACAGGTTAGACTGGGTCTTTTTCCCACATAGAGCACGTCTACATCGTGCTCTTTAATTTACTAAAATCTACATTTGTTATTGGGAGAACATATTCTAACAGTCAAATAATATAATGCAACAGCTAAGATAAATATGCAATGCAAAAAACAATTATTTACTCAACATGCCATTACACAATTTCAGCCGTAGCAATTACCATAGCAACCACAGAAAGCCTGAAAAAATAATCAGACGGACTATCTTCTGCCATAGTAGCTATTACAATTCTGATGTGAGGCTAATGTCTGGCTCTTTAGCTGCTGAGAGCTATATTATATTTACCAGCTAGTCTCCAACTGTGTCCATCAGCTGTCTGGCGCTGTGCAGGTAAGTCACAGTGGATTTATTAAACCTCTTTGCTGAAATGAGATCGATGAGAGCCAAGGTAGTAAACCAAAACAGTAAAAGTTATAGGCCGTAACATCAAAACAATGGGCTGAACAAAGCTAAATCTACCTACAACGGGAACTGCAGAGCTGAAGAATAATTATGTGTAGTTTAGTCACAACAAGAGATCCATACTCATGATGTAATACAAATCTTCTCACCACATTCATTCTCTGAAGTTAAATATCCGCTTCATCTGAATGAACCCGATGACCTTTTCGTCTAGTGCAACCCTCCAGATAAACCTGATATCTTTCGCCGCGGTGGCTCATAAAGTTGTGAGAATAAAAGCTTTGGCATCTTTCAGTCTGAAGCGCAGGGTTTATGTCCTGTTCATAACACACAGGAAAACTGATGTTACAGTGTTGGTATTTTCCCCTTATTTTCGGATTTTTTTTTCTGTTTCCACTGTTGTTAAAGGCCAAGAATTTCCCTCGCCATGATGCAACCGGTAAACCAGGAAGTTTGCAGGAAAGAAACCATCTGTCCCAGCTGTTTGGTGGCCGAGATGAGCTGTGCAGACTGTAACCTCTGACCTTCCCCATTGTTCACCTCGCAGTGTGCAGGGACACAAGCTCTTCACCTTTCTTTGTTCAGGGGCATATTGTCTTCACCTCGGTGTGACTGAGACTCAACATGTGTGCTACTTTTAGCTCTTCAGTTTCCCCCCTAGCTCCTATGTGTCGCACTGTTCCTTCCATGTATAATAAAACCTGGGCATCTAGCTACTGTATCGTCACAAATGGACTTATTTCAGTCTATTTTACTGGCAGCATTTTGTGAAGTGTTTGATTTGTGGCTGAACATTTAAAAAAAGGTTTCTTTCAGTGCTATTTTTAAAATAACCCATTAAAGACTGAGACTTCAGGAAAAGTTTTACATTTTCTTATGTAATCCCAGAGACTATAAAACTCCCACTAGTGGCTTTACCCTTCACACAAACATCTCCTGAGCGACAGAAACTCTCTCTCTCTTTTCTACTTCAGGCTGTGTTTGCTTTGGCACTGCAGTCACCTGAGAATGTCGTAGAACCAACTAGAATCACGGGCAGCAGGAAAACAGAGGTGGGCTGCAGCTACAGTACCAGTTAGCCAACAAGGACTCACTCAGCTGAAGGACACGGGTAGAAATCTGGTGCCCATGAAAACTCACACAAACTAAATGCCTCAATCAATTCTCCTGTTCTGTTGTAATGCACAGAATTGGCTACCATTTACTGGAAAGAGACTGTGACCAATAATCTGGTCTGGAATCTAGAAAATACACAGCCAGACCAGCTGATGACACAGAAACAGTATGTGTGTTGCTGTGTATATTACTACTGAATATAAACATGCAAAATGATTGTAGCACTGAAATGCATCTATAAAAACAAGAGGTTTATTAGCCTGGAGTAAATGGAACTCTCCCACTCTCAGAGAGCACCATCTTTATTATTTTTTCAGTAGTTCCAGTTAGAACTCGTACTCATCTGTTTTTTATGCTCCTACTCTCAGATTTGAGATGAAAATAACATCTTACCGTGGGAGACACCCAGTTACATATTCAGAGAATTGCTTCAAACTAAGCCAAACAGCTCCATCAGGAAGAATTTAGGTGCTATGCTAACATATTTGTAATAACAACATTAGCATGTTTGGCAGTTTAAATGTTGACTATGGTCACCATCTTGGTTTAGTGTGCTAGTATTCTAACTTTTGCTGGTTAGCATTGAACAATGGGAATGTCCAAGCCATTCTCACAAGAAAACCAACATACAGGTTGAAAATTCAGGCTGATAAAATGACCTATAGTTATGTTACCATCTATCAGCAGTTATGACCCAGAGTGATGCAGTTTAGCTCATGTCATTACAAGACAGCCCTCACCCTAACATTTAGCCTTGTTAAGAGGGTAGATAGATAGTGGACTTCATGTTTCCACCTCCAAGTCGGGGCATGTTTTTAAAAACTTAAATGTCATATCTGCTGTTGCCATGACGGCTAACCATGACCACATTTCAAGTGATTCATTTTAACTCAAACCATGATCTTTCCTTAACCCTAACCAAGTGCTTTTTATGACTAAACCTAATCAGACTTTAACCAGAGTATTGTTACGCCATAAAACATCTTTATTTTTAAATAGCAATTTGTAATTTAATGACTTTTGAAGTTTTGGGAACCCGCAGTGCATCACGACCACTAGATGGCATAAACATAACTAACTATAAGTTTTGCCAGCCTGAATTTTACTGTTTATGGTTTTGTTGTTGTTTGTTGTTTTTTTTAATGAGGATGTGTTGGGAACTTTATTAGTTTGCACTTTAATTGACCAAATTTCAGTGCTAGATGAAAAATCAGAGGATTAAAAAAAATCATCTTTATTTATCACCAAATTATTGAAATATACACATCACACACACATATTTCAGTCCAAACCAAACCTGTCAGCCTGTTGCTGTCCCTAGGGGAGAAGTTTTTGTAAAGTCTGAATGCCTCAATCCATCAAGCATGCTTTATAGATATTTCACTCATCAAGTGGTAATATGAGATGAAAAGTAAAATCTTCCATCCAGTATTTGTCAAGATATTTCAGTCTAGACTAAAGTAGTTCCATTTCTAGAGCCACAGCTAAAAAATATTTGTGAAAAAAGGGTTCATAGTTGCTCTTGTGCACATTAAACCTGCTTAACCTACAATGTAGATGTAGAGATGTGCAGTATATAGCTATGTGTCAATGAAGTTAAAGACCTCAATAAATAATATGAAAACCAAACCACACAGCAAACTAGTGTGCGTGTTTGCATGTAGAAAACATATACACGTCATTGAGTAATGTATATGTTTGACATCCAGTCCACATCGACCTCCACACATCTGTGGAAAATATGTTTAACGCTCAAACACTTGGAAGTCTTCAAAACACATTTCAGCCATCACCCAGACAAGTTAATGTTTTACCATGCTCTTTTATCCTCCTTCCCCTTTATGTCGGCCTTCATATCTCTCTCTCTCTCTCTCTCTCTCTCTGTCACAGCTGTTAAGTACATCCTCCCATGTAACCCAAGGTACCTGCATTCCATCACTTAGCAACGCTTATAACTATTTTCCTAAAATATGCAACCTAAAAAAAAATCTCAAAAAATCTCAAGTCCGGTCCCTTTAACATTTCCCTCCAGTAATTCCATCTGCACCCAGTTAGTTGTAGCTCTCATGCTAATCCTCTTAGCCTCATTCCCAATGATGACTGAGGTCCTCTCTGCAGCTCCCAGTCATGTTACTTGGTGGTTATTATGATTTCATTCAGGGTTCCCAAAGGTAAGAGGAAATAAAGTTACTGTAGGTCACAAGGTCACCAACACACCATAAATACCTTTTACTGTTTATTGGATGAAATAGAATATGTCAAATCAATTCAACCCACTTTGATCTCAAGTGGGGTAGACCAGTATAAGCTCTGTATGTATTTACCTATGAAAAATTAGCAGTTTCAACAGTATTATGTCTGTGTTTTTCAAGAATATTTTACACAGAGGCAGCTGATTGACAACATTTTGCATCATTTTCAGTATATGACTGTATACGTATATATTAATATTATACATATGTTTAGTTTTTTGTCAGAGTTGTAAAAAAATCAACTTCTGACGTACCAGAAAAACTAGAATTACTTTTCTGTAATTTTCACATTTGAGCCGAATTGGACCACTTGGTGGGCCGATTCTGGCCCACGGGCTGTATGTTTGACAAACCTTGTGTAAATCAATGGAAAGTCATATTGCCCTTGAAGTCCACTCAATGTATTAATACTGTATTGAGTTTCCTTCTTTTTTCAGAGGTAAGTTAATCATGAATTAAAGATTTTTTAAGCAGGTTTTTTTTTCATTGTCTAATGGTTGTTTTTGCAATATCAGCAGATCTCAGTGTGTAAGGCTATATTGATAATGAATGAAATTAGGGCCAAAAACCATTGACTAGCAATCCTACATCCTCCAAGAAAACTGCAGTATGTGCAAAAAAAAAAAAAAAAGAAAAAATCACCATCAATTACACTTCTAGCGTGTGAGGAGAGGAATTTCCTTGCAGACTCAAAGAGATATTGTCCTCCTTTGTGCTCTCACGGTTGCCCGGAGCAACAAAACACGGCAACAGTCAGCATCCTCCCTCCCTGCAGTCTGACCTTTCTTCACTGGAAACTCTGAAGGTCATGCATAAGGTCCCTGTAACACATCCTCCTTTGATAAAGCACCAGCCTAGGGAGGAGCTTTCATATGAAGCAGCGGGGAGGATCGGTTCAGGGGAGATTTAAATTGAACAAGAATATGATTGTGCGTCCCATCATCAGCACTAATCATCCTGACAGCTTCAGCTACAGCAGGACAGGAGCAGCCATTTTAGATCGGGGGAGCCCACAAAAGGAGCACGTAGGGTCATGAATTATGCACGACGGGAACACAGGCGTTACGGTAAATTACACAGGCCTGGTACTGCTGTGATGTCATTGGCCACCAATAGGGGATCTAGCTGTGAGTCATGTTGTCGCGGGGTTTATCAGCAATGACAAAGAGGGGGCGTTTGTGTGTAGGTGTGGGTGTCTGTGGGGGATGGAATATAGTAATGATGTCATCATGAAAATACTAGGGAGTGATTTCCTGTTATACAGTGAAAATATGGTAATATGAGTTCTTCTAGAAAGACATTTTACTGCAACACCTTAGAGAAAATATATAGTACAGTTTATATTCTACACGCAAACACTGAAATATCTGTGAGGCACTACCTAACTTAAGTGATTATTTAAATTTTCTGTATATTGTATTCCCCAGTATGATGCATGCGTTTTCACAGGTTTAAAACCAGTATACATGTGAGAAATTGACAATAAGCACACTATTGTTATATATTTATATGTAACAAATTCAAATGATTTCAGATATTTTACACATCAAAATGTTAAAATAATGTGAAAACAAATACTCATGTCATGTATTATGAGCATCCTTTTGATTATGACTCTTAAATCATGACTTTTCTCCTTACTATTTTATGCACCACTTTTTGTGTCTTTTAAAAAGGAAACAATATTTTGTTTTCATATGTAAGGAAGTGCATAATGAAAATGAAACATCTAATTCAAAAGGACCTTTCAAAGACCTTTCAGGTCCAATTCCCTCAAATTCAAGGACCATATGGTGATCCAATGCTGCATGTTCTGTGGGCCAGAGGGGTCCGTAGAGCACTATGGATGGAGCTTGCAGCTTTAAAAGAGCTCATAGGCCACCCCCACTATCATAATGTTTGAATGTGTGCTAAATGTGCATTTAAATGCTGAACATTTAGATGTGCAACCTAAAGGGAGTCAGAAGACCTCTTCACTCCTTAATGTGTGTTCATGGTTGTGGACTCTTGTGGCTCCCTATATCAGATAAATGAAGGAATGACCCTACTATAAAAAGGGTGCGATTATAACATGAAACCTATCGCTATAACATGAAACTGATTTTTTTTTTTCTTCCCTGCTGTGGCAGCAGTACGCTTCTGTATGCAAAAAATATTCACACAACTTCTTGGGCAAGGTATAAATTCAAGCACTTTGTCTCTTAATGCCTTTTTTTCAAATTCACAAACTTTCAAAGACCCATAGGAACCTTGTTGATCGTATCATATTTATCATATGATCCATGCATTTTCAGATACTTGTCCTGTCAAATGAAAATTGTGTGATAATGGCATGCTGGTTTTTAGTCATTTCTATGATATTTTATGTCTTTTGGAGTTAAAAGTTATTTCAAATATCAACTTATTGCAGAAACACCTTAAAAATAGCATGTGCATTTTATCTATAATTGTAAAATGTAAACTCGTCCTCACATCCTTTCAAACTCGGAATTCCAAAAAATGAGGATATGACCTCAGTGTACTTGATGACAATGTTGAGTGATACTGACGTTACATCCAAACGCATTCAGAAGAATTCTGATTTCATACTTGGACGACTCACTTAGATAAAAGGTCCAACTGTACGTAACAGTCCTGATGAATTACATAGTTTATTGTAAGAGCTCAGGAAACTTGGGTATTGTGTAATTATTGTAGATAGTTCCAATGTACCGCTGGGATGTTTGCTTATCTGCTGTCTTTCCCGGAGCAGGATGAAAAAAAAACAAAAAAACCAAAAAAAAACACCATCATCAGATGTGTTTGTTAAGCACAGACCAGGAGATGTGACGAGGTTAGACTAACATGGCATAAAGACTAAAAGAATGAGGCAGGACAGCTAACCCTAACTCTGTCAAAAACAAACACCTTTACAGTTCACACAAAAGCTCCATACAAGAAGAATGGAAATATTATATTATAATCTGTATGTTAAAATACGTCAACCACATCCTGAACTAAAGCGGCTGTCCACCTCACGGCTCCATATGCGTACTTAACACCAAGATATGAAATCGATTTCTAATAGCACCCTCAGCACAAACACAGAGGTAATATCCAACAGCTCAGGGTCTCATCTACTGTGATCTGCAATGTGTGCAGCAAACATAATAGCTGAGCTGTAGAGAACCATGTAGCCTACAATATGTCATCAGAAAGAGATGCACGATAGCCTCAGCTGTCTGAGCAAAAATGTGTGCTTAGAGGTGTGAAAATGAGTTTATGCTTTGAATTCAACAACCTTTATCTCGTGCTCTCTGATCCAAAACAGAATAATAAAATTGCACACTGCAAAACAGAAATATAAAGTCAACAATTTCATACTATATTTACCACCGAGGTATGACTCATGCTGGTCTATGAGCTCTGACATTAGCGCATGATTGTTAAAGCTTTAAAGTAACATGGTGAAAGAGATGGTAAGACTAGTTATTAATTAAGCTAACATTAGTAGGCTACATATGCTAACTACTTCAGCTCAAGCAATACACAAATAATAGGCAAGTGTTTCTTCAGTAAATTACTGTATATGATCGTATACTTTTAAAACTTCATCTACCTATGCATATATGTTATTGTAGAAAATAATTATCAGGCTTTTATAAATCAAATTAATAATGGTTATTTAAACCACATATTTGAACTCAGTAGCCCGGATACAAATGAGTGTAAATATAGGTCTTCTTGTCAGTAAGCCATAGCTGAATCCAACACACATTAAGTGAAACCAATGATTAGCTAAATTACCCTTAATAAATAAGACTATCAGATGCCTAATGTGATATGACAGCCAATCAACATAAAAGCAGCTTCAGTGGCAGTCAGGAAAACTGTGGTCAGTTTAAATCAGTTATGTCCCATCATCTAAGCCTTTGGTCCTATGGTATCTGTTCTGTGTGACACTAATGAAGAGCCAACATGACAATCCAAAGGACACACTGTCATCTAGAAAGAAGAGGTGTTGTGATTTTAAAGTTGGTATGTGGAAGGATAGGCTATCTCACTGTGGTTTATAACCAGAAAGGATGTGAGTGTGTGGAGTGACTGTGTTGGGCTCTGGAAACAGCTGAGTGGAGTGGTTCAAGCAGGAACAAGTGAGCTCCCTGCTGGTGAATGAGCAACATGGAATATTATCATTATTCCTAAGGGTAATCAAGACAGAGTAATATTCCTGCAGCAATAAGCATGTTTAAATGCAATGTTCACAGAACTAGTTATGAGTCTCGTTGTGTGTGTGTGTGTGTGTGTGTGTGTGTGTGTGTGTGTGTGTGTGTGTGTGTGTGTGTGTGTGTGTGTGTGTGTGTGAGAAAGTGCTAATTTTATACTTGGTGTGGTCCATCTCATTTTTAACTATCTTTTAAATATATGTTGGTATTTATGTGAATCTGAAATGAGTGTGCCAACGTGTTTTGGTGAGTATGTATATCTTGATTTCTGTTTTTAGTAAATGTACTGAAGGTTGTTGTGTATTTTTTATGCAATGACAAAAACATGATTTTGAATTTCCCAAAACAGCTCAATGATGAAGGCATATAACATGTGTTATGTAGTATATGGAAATAGTTGAAGTGGGTATTATAAGCCTATACACAAACATCTCCACACACATCCATTATAAAGGACACCTTGATACAGCTGACACTGCCGCAAACACTTGTAACATCGTCCTGTGTGAGCCTGTCTCACCGATAAATCAATTCGGGACTGCTGTACATTGGCGGAAGCTGACTCAGTTTCCATAGTAACGCTCTGCACAAGCCCGCCTTCGCCCTTCCTTTTCCACTATGTGATGCAGAAAGTGCAGAGATGGAGGATGCCGTGCAATAGTCTCCAGCGTGGCACATTAACCTACTTCCCCACCAGCCTGGGAAAAAAAAAAAAAAACACGACAGACCTGGACGCAGAATGGGAGAGGATGAGGAGGAGGAAGAAGAAAGAGGATGGAAGGACGAGGAGATGGAGATGGAGAAGGATGCGTAGGAGGGAAGGTGGAAATGTGGAAAAGCAGACGAGAAGGAAAAGAGGTAAAATAAAAAAAATAAAAAAAGGTGGAGTCAGGGAGGAAAGAAGAGATGGAAGGAGGTGGTGGATGAAAAAAGGTGGCAAAGGAAGATAGAAAATTTACATCTCCTACAGGTACGATGTTATTGCAAATTGCACCTCACCTACAAGTTATAAAAATATAACCTGTAAACCTTTAAAATGGAAAATATCGCTATTAATAGGATTATAACAAGACAGGATTACTATAACACATAATTACACCTATTAGTACTGAGAGCTTTAAATCACATTAAATACTAAAGCAAAAAAAAAAAAAATCTGTGTAAAGGATGTTTGGTAAGATCCTTGTCTCAGCAAATATTCACTCCAATTAATCAAACATCAACACAAATCTCATTAACTATTCATATCCGCTGCAACATAGAGACTCTGGTGACAAAGTGAAATTGAATTACCAGTAAACGCTCTTTTATCAGATACAAAAGCTGCTGGAAAACCCCCCTCAGAGACGACCTATAAAAGTGATCAAAGTCAATGATTCACCCGACTGTGTGTGTGTAGCAACGATGACACACTTCTCATCTGCCCATGTGCACAGCATCCTAGTGCATCTCTGACTCCCCCACCCCCTCAAATCACCACGACACATCGTGGTCCTGATGAGAGGATGTAAACGGATGGAGAACCCCCTGCTTCTCCTTCATCTGCTTCTCTTTTCTATTTTCAAGCAATCTTCACTTAGGATACTACAGTAGCAGATCCACAACCATGCACACCGGGAACACTCCGAGAGAAGAGGAGGACTTCCGTTCATTTTTTCCCCCCATTCTTGAAAATAAAAGCTCTTCTTGTGCATTTTCATCCAAAAGGTGTTAAAAATATGATTTTTTTTTTTTTTTTTTACAAAAGAGGAAAAATGTGGTGACTTACCGACATGTGTGATGACACACTGCACCCTCTGCAGCAGCTCCTGGACCGACATCTCGTCTTCTCTGAGCCAGCACAGCATCTCAGGGTGTGGGTCGCATCCACTCTCCTCTCTCTCTCTCAGCCTCTCTCTCTCTCTCTGCTGCCACGCCTCCTTCTCCTCACCCTTTCTCTCCCGTGCCTCTCGCTCCCTAATCCAATTCTCTCTCTCCCTCTCTTTCTGTTTCTCCTTTTTTTCTCCTCACAGATCCTCCTTTTCTCTTCTTTTACTCCTCAGCCTGTCTTCTCCGCTTCTTCTTTTCTTCCTTCTTTTTTCCCCTTTTTTAATGTGGAGTCTCTCTTCTCTCTGTCATCGCTCCTGCGAAGCCAAAACAATCACAAAAGCCTGGATGAGGATGATAATGGTGGTGCCACTCCCAAGCAAAATAGTAAATGTCAAGTAAAATGATGTGGTCAGGCAAGGCCAGGTGTATGAAATGAAAAGAGGAGAGAACAAGCAGATTGCTCTTTCAAATCACTCAGCCATACAGTGAACAATAATAATGATAAAGTTAATTTGCCTTATATGAAAAAGAAGCACAGCCATTCAGCCAGTAAGTAAATAAAGGAGATAATTACATAGACAGCTTGCCAGTGGGTGGAAAAGGAGCTTTGAAATCAGCGATAAAAAAGAGCCAGCATGTTAGTAAAAAAGGTAAGTTTCTGAGCAAATTAATAAGTGAGTCATTAAGTTATAAAAAAGGAAAATAAAACAGCCTGTCAGTCAACAAAATATGAGCCACCCAGATTGTTCAATCCTGTTCATGATGCTGTCAGACAAATCCAAACAATGAGAAGAAGCATCCAAAGACAACAAATCCTCACAGCAGAGAGAGAGAGAGAAAAAAAAAGATACTCCGAGATGTTTGAGGACAGACGGCAGAATAAGAGCGAGAGACGCTCATCAGGCTCCTCCTAGGATAAGAGGGGTAGAGAGGGAGGTGGATGGAGAGGGGTGAGGGGGGATAACGCTGCTGCTGTATGTTTGATGATGCTCTGTTTGTTCTAATAAAGAAGCTGAGTCACGGAGAGATGGGAAAAACGAATCAGAGGGCTGCTATACCTGCCTGCGGGGCGGAGGGAGAGATGAGGCATGGGGGAGGGGGGTGGGGAGATGGATGAGGGAGGGTTAATAGGTTGGTGAGGGAAACCCTGGGCTGGATTGGAGCTAGTGGAATATTGTTTGATCCATAAATTTAATTTTTTTTTTCTTTTTCTTGCTTTGTTTGTTATTTTGAATGGCTTTGTTTGTTTTTTGTCTTATAGCAGGAGATTGAGATTATGTAGAGGTTAGAGGTCAAGCAGATTAAAGCAGATCAAGTTTATGTCATTTGATTTCTATATGGGATGCTTTTGTGTCCTTGCTCACTCCGATAAACAAAAGAAAAAAAATCCTTTATTTTATTAGATATAAAGTAAAGGGGAGAAAACGATAAATATAAACATTTAAATCCACATTATTACACAATAGGTTGTTCTGCGTCTGCTACATTAGATGCTATCCTTTGGTTTCACTCATTATCTCAAACAAAACAAATCAATACCCTCCACTCATCATACCTCATTCATGCTCTGGGTGCTCTCCTCCGGCTTCATTCAATACTGCCAGAAGCCGCTCCGCATTTTGATGAGAGCAAAGCAGCTCCGCACGGGGGGACATTAGCATCTCTCCACAGGCCCGTGGCCCCTGGGACAGTGTTGTGAGATCGCCTAGGAGACAGTGACAACCATTAGCCTGAGAGACATCTGCGCTCAGCCTCACCCCATTGCCACTCACTTATCTTCCACTCTGCCAGCCAATTACAGGCTCTCTGCTGAAGGCTTTCAGACAACAGAGACATGCGAGCGTCAATGAAACGGCAGCTGTTAGACAATGCAGAGAGATCCTGTATTGATAATGTGGGATGTATCCTGTAAAGAACTTTTGTTGTTTTGAGTGAATATTTGTGACTTGCTTACAATGATTTTTGCTCTGTGTAAATTACTGTTTAATAAATAGATGACATAAATGCTGATATTTAGGCTCGTTTTCATCACTATTATACACACAAACAGTGAAATAACAAAGCAGTGTACTGGAAAGAGAGTGGGATGAANAGAAAGGAAAGAAAGAGGATGGGAGGAGACGAGACAAAAAGAAGGGCAGGACTTACTCCAGCATCCGTAACATCCGATTGGATTGTAACACATGACGTCACCGGAAGTCAACTCTTCCACCAGGGCGGGAAAATAGCCTGCTGCATTTACACATGTCAACAACAGACTTCAGTCGGATTCTAACATCATACAAATAATATCATTGCTGGGATAATCGCATTCAGTGATTGCGGTTGCTGCACAGTTTGCGCATAGTCCACCTTAACAGGTAAGCAGCATGCAACTGCTACATGAGCGCTAACAACCGGCTAGTAGAGCCTGCTAACCTCTCACTAAACAGGCTAGCCGAGTATTGTCCAACCCTGCAAGTTCTAAGTATATCATCCTCTCTAACACACCTGATCCAAACAATTAGCTCGTCGTTAAGCAGGCTGTCAAAGGGCTTGATAATTAATTATTAGAATCAGGTGTGTTAGAGTGGGGCGATACCTGAAACATGCAGGGTAGTAACTCTGCAAGAGCAGGATTAGACAACAACTGGCTAGCGGCTATGATACAGTTGTTGCTCGACGAAGTAAGCTAATGTTGTTAGCGTGTTCGTTACTGTGAAACTAAACTACAGATGATTACCCTTCCCAAAATATGTGACAACAGTTGTCAGTCAACTCTTCATACTTAACAATTGCTGAGGTAATGTTGTCGTTCGCCCCAGTACTAACATGGCTGCACAGTGCGGAGGAAATCAACACAATAACGTTACCCCTCATACCTCCATTAATGCTGATATAAAGGTATAGAGCGTCACATTAGCCTCAAATATATAGCTAACGTTACCTTGTTGACTCATTAAAGTTAACCTTAAAGCTACTGTTATAGTTGAATGAATGTATTCAAATTATCAAACTGACATTATATGAAAAAGTCCAAAGTAAGCGTTCATGACAAGAAGCTAACTGCTGCCGCTATAACGCTAACATATAGACAGGTGACGCTTCATTAAATCACCTTTCTTTAATGCAGTTGACGTCACTTACGTATACTAGGTCACGTGCTCATGCGCATGTAATGCAGTGATTATTTGTTCATCACATTTCATAATGCTCATAATTTAATATTTTGAGAGTAGTCTTAACTTTTCATGCCAGTATATTCATTATAAGTGAGATGAATTATAACTTAATGTAACTGAACTGTGTATATTTGTTTCCTATTGGTGAGCCATTTTGTAAACGTGTTTTTTTTTTTTAAAGGTGCTATATCAAGTTTTGTTATTATTATTGTTATTAATTGTCATTGTGAATAGTCTGCAGCAGTTATACAGAACACAGGAAAAGC
>JANJYP010004800.1:0-21867 GCA_024605115.1 Rastrelliger brachysoma | reverse complement strand
GTAGCTAATTTCTGTTGTGCTTTACGTGTCCTGTCACATTTCTGTATTTGGTTGTGTCAGTGTCAGTACACTGTGATTACTCTCTGAGACCTCATGACTATTCAAAACCTGCATAAAACAAGTTACATTAAGGCGATAAATTATAAAATTTTTGTTTTAGAGTTGTGTCGTTTTATGTATAAGTAAATTTTCACCATTTTTGAAACTGCATAATTTAAGGTCATTATTTTTTCAGGATCATTTACTTGGCAATACCCAGTCTGTCTTCTTAAGTTTGACTGACAGTGCATGCTCCCATCCACATTTTCCACAATGCTATGCAGCAACAGTCCTGCACACATTTCCCACTGAAGGCCAAGGTGCAGATGTGGTAAACATAGACTGTAAAAAATATCAATGTACCACCCGTGACATCACCCATTGGTTTGGTGAGTCTGATTTGAAGCTCATCCTATGAGTGAGTGGACAGCGGCATCTTGGGTTTTTGCGGCTGTGTACTTTCCATGTTTGGAGCAATGAGAGAGCCTAGCCTAACCCAGTCGATGCTTATCAAAGGGCTAACTGGTCTCTGACTCTGACGTTAGTGTTCAGGGAGGAGGAAACTTATCAGTAGAGACCAAAAAAAAATGTACCAGGGTGTAAATATGTTTTTTTTAAGCTGTAAAGTCAGCCATTTTAACATGGGAGTGAATGGAGAATTGCTCACTTCTAGTGCCAGCACCCAGCAGCAGCTGAGGAACTGCAGTTTTCTGAACGTGGAAGTTAGCTTCACCGTTAAAACCCACAACTCCCCCCTTCGTGGTAACTTATGGTAACGCCGTTAGCTGAGAGCCTCATGAACAGAAAGGTTTTGGTTTTGGTTTTTTCACTGTGTGCACTTTGTTCCACACTAAGAATGATAACTACAATAACTATAACCGTGTTAGCATCTACACCTGAACAATAACATCATGTATACGGTGGTGTCAAGCACACAGTGCATGCTCCAGCTGTGTCTGTTGTAGTATGTACAGAGAAATAAAAAGAAAAGCAGAGGATTTCCCAGGTGGGTGCTGGTTCAGTCTGTTGATCAGACAGTATGGATGATGTTGCTGTGAAGTTTCAGACCAAACTGATCCGCAGCACGGTGAACATTTAACAAGCATGCACCAATTTACACCAAATCTTCCATGGTTTTTAAGATTCCCATCCTGAACACATGTACGCTTCATTATGTACTTGCGTGCCACCTCTGACTGTACAGCCTGACATGCATGAGGTGTGAGGGCCCATTCATTGCTCCTTGCAGCTCACAGCATTATTTTAGCCCGGAATTCTATTCCTTAGCCATTNGCTCACAGCATTATTTTAGCCCGGAACTCTATTCCTTAGCCATCTATTTTTTACTGCAGAATTGTGTTTTTACTACAAACACCTTCCTGCCAGCTGTAGATGAAAAGTAGGTTATGCTTGGTGGAGTACTTGTCCTCTTTTACTTTGCATGTTATTAAGCATCATTTGACAGTCTGTCTCCCTGCCCCAGGATTAGACTTGCTGAGGAGAGACCAAACATTGCACCTTTGCTCCAAACTATCACACAACACTTGTGCAACTCGTCATGTATGCCACTGAGCCACATCTTAACACTGTTCCCCTCAGAGTTATTGTTGAGTTGTTTGTTTAGTTAGTTTGCAGCTTACATGACACTGAAATGCAACTTTGGCTCAGCTGGGCAGCATAGCTACATAAAGCTTTTTTTTTTTTTTTTTTTTTTTTTTTTTATTCAGCTCATTTTGTTGAATCTCAGGATAGTAATACTAAATTTGAATCACTACTAAGTAAATGTTCCCCTGTAGATAGATGGAAAGGAGATGTGATAAAATACTGTTTGCAGTAAATTTAAGGAACATGCTATTCTGCTTCATGGATTTGTGTCTATATTCACTGATACATGGTGTTCCTTTGTTTCCAAATTGAGCAAAATAAGATAAGGGTGCATTAAAATAAATGTCTTTATTCCTGCAGTATGCACATTATTTGATTAAACCTGTATGTACCGACTGTGCATTCCCAGACTTACTAAATGATGTTGAGATCAGGGCTCGGTGAGGGCCAGACCATCTGTTGGAGGACTCCTTTTTTTTTTTTTTTAAGCAATTTTTTGGCACAGACGCCTTTATTGTAAAGTTGGTAGACAGGAAATGGGAGATAGAGGAGGGGGTAGACATGCGGAGAAAGGACGCTCTGGCCAGGATTCGAACCGGGGTCCGCCGAGCACTGCTCCATATAGCATACGCTCTACCCACCGCACCACTGAGCGAGCCAGGACTCCTTATTCTTGTTGCTCATGATAATTCTTCATGATTCTGACTGTATGCTTGGGGTCATTGCCAAACAGCAGAATAAATATGGGATGGATCATACACTTCCCTAAGGGTATTGCATAATAGAAAATAATCTCAACATCTGAAGTGGCTAAAACTTTTTGCACAGTAATATACATATTTTTTTTAATATTTCGTTTCACACACTATGTTCCGATTTTCAGGGAATGCTTTGTGAGTTCTAACAATATGAGTTATGTAGAAGCTGTGAAGAGAGACATGAAATAACAGAAATAGAGAAGCTGTAGAGTTAATATTAAGGTCACCTTCTTTTATTCTTTTCTCTGGTTACTGTTTTAAACAGACAGCCCTGAAGTCAGTAGGAAGTGAATGTTTAACTTAGAGATAATAATAAAGTGATACCAAATATCTTTAAACAACCCAGTGTTCGACCTTGTTTATGCAACTGTGGTTTTGCCTATCTTAGTCATGGTAGCAGATTGTTGTGGCGGTTCACCCTCATTGCGTTTCAATTTGCATACATCTTACTAAGTTTATAAATAAACTGGAACAGATATGTGACTGCTGCTTGCCAACATAATGAAACTCTATGGAAGCATTTGATTTTCTTTGAGCAAATATAAATTTACAGTATTACAGTATATGCACTTCCAAAACAGATGTTCACATTTGTAATTATAATTAGTTGCAAGAAAAAAAATACTTGTGGGCTTTAGACAGGAAGATGCTTTTGAGTTTGACTTCTGTTTTCTCCTTGAAGGGATTTATTACTAAACACTTACAAAACATCTCTTTTGGGGAGAGAAATGCTGCTTGGAATTTCTCACTCAGTATTTCACAGCTCTTTTGTTAGTCAAGGTCTAAGAGGGCTGCAAATCATAATGGTATTTGATGGTATGCTCTGTATGATTGATTTTTTTAAATGCATGTAATCATTTGTGTCCATGTGCTATAAATTTATCAACTGTTTAGTCACTTTTTATAATTAATTCATGTTCACATGATGGAAACAAACGTTCAAAATGTAGTCTTCATAATAGATATTTAAACATAGCCTTAACATAAACATTTTGCACAGCTTTCATTCATTTTTCACTGGTTGTCCGTTTGACCTCTGACATTGTCCTGACCTTCTTTTGTCTTTTTGCCTTACAGAACAAGATCATCCTGGACCCTTTGACATTCAGTGAGGCACGTTTCCGACCCTCTCTGGAGGAGCGCTTGGAGAGCATCATCAGTGGCGCCGCACTAATGGCTGACTCTTCATGCACACGTGATGACCGCCGAGAACGCATTGTGGCTGAGTGCAATGCTGTCCGACAGGCCCTCCAAGACTTGTTGAGCGAGTACATGAACAATGTAAGTTTCTTCTTCGAAATTTATGATAACTGTTACCTAGCTACAACTGCACACATGCTGATTTGTCCCTTCTTGAATACACACACAGAATATAGATACATATGCTGCTCGTTTCACTTTTCTATGTAGAAAAAATGAAGGATTTAAGATTGAAGATTAAGCTCCTAAATTGAAATAATCAATTACTGTTGATAAATCAGTCTGAATTCTGAATGCTCTACGATTCAATAGATCCCTGTATCACTTCAAAGAACAGAAACAAACACAATTGACTGGGTTTTATGGATTTTATTTACTATAAACTTTGGGTTGAGAACTTGGGGCTTGTGAGCCACCAGTGGCTCTTTTCCTGCACAGCCAGGGTCTCGGATGAAATAGGATGACAAAAAAATGTAAATAAAGGAATCTGCCTACAACAACAGTTACTTATATTAAAATAAGTACTTATATTAAAATGGCAAGGCTTAGTGGCAAATGCGAATGATTTAATTTCACTTTCCACCTCATTTGACTCCGTAACCTTGCAAAGCATTGTTTTCCCTCCATTTCCGTCAATGAGAACACTTGTTTTAAAAAACAAAATGTTGTTGTGTGAAAAATCCTGAAAAAGAAAAAAACAATGAAAAAAAAATTCAAGTTACTTTCAGTCTGAATGGATGGATAAGTTTGCATTTTTGGAAAGAGCTGGTGCTGCGACCTGTTTGTTGTGTAATGACAGAATCACGTCAATGTAACGATGCAATATTAAACGCCACTTCGACACTCACCATGCATTATTTGCAACAAAATACCCCGCGGGAGATAGCCGAAGCAAGGCCTATCAAGATCTTCTGAAAAAGGTGTATGTCTCTGGTGGATCTAAGGTTCATATCAGTGATGTCAAGGATAAGTTTTGTGTTGTTAATTTTGATGTTACTGTTAATGATGACAATGATGATGTTAATTTGGGACTGGTGTTTAGTCTACATAGGAAACTAGAAATGCATACTTTTGTCATTCCCATTTACACTTCAAGTTACTTGTGACGTTACATTTAAAACTCAAAAATGTAGCCTACTTAAAAACATTGGATAAAAGTAACTAAGTTAAATATCCAAGCTTTTTTGTAACCATCTTTATGTGGCTCTTCTGAGAATTGGAAAAAAAAGAAAAAAGGTAAAAGTGGCTCTCATGGCATATAAAGGTTCCTAAACCCTACATAGTTATGTATGAATAAATATAAGGATGAACTTGAAAATACAACATTAATTCAACAGATCAATATTCAATAAAATGGCATGAATGAAAGATGATGTTGAAGGATGAATTTAAAATAAAGAATACATTATTATGTAAAACGTACAAAACTTTAGTTTTAAGTTTTACGTAGGCCTAGTTTTACTTCTTAATCAAAGTTTAATTACTAAATCTGACATAAACCCATAATTAATGCAAAGTGGGTCCTACTTTCATCTGTGGAGGGCCTCAGTTGTCCGTCCCTCAGAACCACATGTATGCACACCAAGTGGAAAGTCTCTGAGAGTGTTGCCAGTGATGTTGGTCCTGCCTGGTTTGTCCAGTGCTTGTCTTTCAAACTTTTGGGACATTATTTACTGTCTGACAACTGTATAATAAAGGCGTCTGTGCCAAAATAGCTGTACAAATCTTACAGGAGAATAAGTTTAAAGGTGAAGATGAGACTAAAAAAAAACAGCGACAATTACAACAATAGCACCCTGTATACAGTGGTGTCAAGTGAAGACTGATTTTTCGAAGAGTGCAGCTGGTTTTTCTCCCTGTCGAGGGTTCGAGAGTCAAGCCAATCAGAATTATCACATCACTCTGTTGATCTGGTCTAGCCTTTTACTGCAAAACTCTTCATCATCATCCATTCATTATGTAACCTGGATTATATAATGCATTCTATAATACCATACGCAGAACATACACAGAGCATTTTTCTGACAATGATTTGTCATCAGTTTGAATTCATCAAACTGTCATTCATTAAAACCTGCAAAGAATTAATGTGATCAAGCAAAACACATTGTTATTCTGTTTATTCTATGATAGATCATTGATTATCAGCATAATATAAACATATCATCAATGTAACATTTTCTCATCACTCAATAAATATTAACATAGTAATATTTATTTTCCTTAAAGAAATACGCATAATGACCCATATATCTGTCATGATTGTAATAGCAATGATAATGGAAGTTTTCTTTAACTAACTGACATTAATATCAGTAATTTTAAAGCCGTATTATGGACAAAGATATCTATTAATACCAGAGTTAAGGAATATGGTGTGTCTCCTGTCCATGGGCAGGGCAGTCTTAATTTATGAGACAATGTGGTTATGATATGATGGCAGAACCAGGGAGTGATGTCTCTTAACTTTTTTATGTAGTTGTTATCACTTTGTAGAATGTAGATCTTCACACATTGCTACTTGAACCAACCCCTTTGTGCATATTGTTGCTGTTTTTACCAGTACCAGGTGGTTTTGGATGCACTGTTACTGACCTGACATCACTTGGTCCTTTATGTGGGTCTTTGCAATTGTGGCATCTTGTAACTTTGAATGCCAAAACTGTTATATATCTGACCTACTTTTATCATCTGAAAGATAAATGTGCTTCATGTTTTAGATGCAACTCTTCATCTTTCTGTGACTTTCGCCACTTTTAAATGGGCCATCTAAATGATCCACGCAGATCTGATGAGAAATTTTCTTGGGGGAGTCAGTCTGAGTGAGCATACACCCACTTGGAAAACTACATAGGAGAACTTCACTCTGCAGCATACTCTCTTGCACACTGGCAAAAGCAGCAGCATTTAAAATCGCCTGTTAACCAGCTGCTTTATGCATGGCCTGTCCTCTTAAATTTGACTGACAGCACGTGTTCCCATCCACATTTCTCACAGCGCTGTGTGGATACAGTAACAGTCACATCTGCTGAGAGGCACAGTACAGATGTGATAGCTGATGGTAATACTGCTAGCTAAGAGCCTTGTGGACAAGAGAGTTTGGTTTTGGTTTTCTCAAGTACAGCGCTGTATGCACTTTGTTCTCGTAGTGTGTTAAGGGTTGGCCACACTAAGAACAATAACTAAACAATAACTATCGTGATGTGAACATCTACACCAGTAACACCCTCTAAATAGCAATGTCAAGCATGTGCTGCACACTGAAGCTGTGTCTGCAATTAATTATTAATGAGATGTTACTGCTGTAGTATTTACAGAGAAATAAAAAGAAAAGCAAATTATTTCATTGGTGGGTGCTGGTTCAGTGTGTTGATTAGACAGTATGGTGAAAATTCACAAGGCTAGTTGCTGTGATGTTACAGACCAAACTGATCCGCAGCACATATGCAGCAAAACACACAGCTATCTGCTAACTTTGTTGTTTTCTTTAAACCCCCCCCAAGCAAAGTTCCAGCATCTTTGTAATAATAAAGACATATCTCTGGGTGTCATACAGCTCTAATTTACAGTGCATCAGTCCATGGTGAGAGGAGCAAAGTTGCATTAAAATAAATGAATAGCTACAATAAATACATACCTGTTTCCAAAATTATAATGTTGATGGCAGCATTCTGATACATTTTTTGTGTTTGATGCACTGATGCACTGTGGTCTCTGTTTTGATATTTCAGTGCAATATGTTTTAAGAGAGTTACTCAAAGCAGTGTTTTGAAAATGCCATCCATACATAATTCTTAAGACCTTGTTGTGAGTTACAAAAAAAGAAAACCTTTAAAATGTTCTTGTCCAGTCATATATGGACGGTAATACCAACTGCTGTCAAAAAGAAGGATCTCTTGTGGTAGAGGTTTTTGGTTGAGCATTTGGACTCATAATTATTTTTCAGTATCTTGGCATTTGATGCTATAATCACTTAGGGAGACAGCTTTTTGCAGGATTGGTAGGATCTACCTAGAAAATCAATATAAAGACATAAAAGGGATTTTGGTTCAAAGCAGAGGCTGTTGCAACTTTGCAATGTACATAAAATGTAATACAGTTCCTCCGTCAATGAAAGTTCAGCCATCCTTACTGTAGCTAAGAGAACGGTGTTAAATCTATAGAGGTTTTCTGCCTTTACTTACTCATGAAAAAAAGTATAATCATGTGCGTGTTTATGAACACTCAGATGCCCTTTCCCCCTCTTAAGGCACGGCAGCTTTTTGCTAAAGTAATTGTGCCTTGGTTCATTAGGCCCATGAGTTGTGTTTTAGAGGCTACAGCTGGGAGATTGTTGACAGCCCGTGGCTGTCCTAGCAAGGAACACAGAGTAAATCACAGAGACACAAAGAACAAAATGCTTCAACTTCTCAGCTCAGCATCTCCAGTGAGGGTAAATCAAAGACCAAAGTGAATATGGAGAATTTCATTACCAAGTCTGCTCATAAAATGTATAATTTAATAAATAATGCAAATGCTTAAAATAGCCATAAATCTGTAAATACACAAAAAAATGAGGCTTGGTTGAGTCTAACTCCACTCTAAGAAACAATACTCCTGTCCTATACTCCAGCATATAGGACAGAAGTAATTTTAGACAGTGATGCCTTTGAACAGTGGAGAATGCAATCAATGCATCATTTCCCATTTCTTTTAAATAAATGTATATTATTTACTTAATTATTAAAACATCTGCTCCTTAGGCATTTCAAACCCCCTCACACAATCTGTTTATCAGGAATGACTATTTTGTAATTTTACTACAGGCAAAATAGGCAAAACTAGGCAAAATATAAAAACTTGGTTCAAATGGTAGTCGGCAGGGTTCAGGCACCATGGGATCTGTGAATCATTCAAACAAAAAACAAAAATGTATTAATTGCTCTGTTTATTGCAAATGAGTAACTACTCTTAATAAACATGACATAATGAAATCCAGTGTCTAGCTTTTTATCATGTGCCTGTTTATTTTTCTTAGAAAAAAATCTAATCTGTATTTGGTTAGGGCATGTAATCAATATTGCAAGAGATCATGCCGCTAACCTCTGCTTCCTTATGCAGGCACTGAGCACACTGGTTATGGTCAGATGAATGGTAATTATAATTCACAATGAACAATAAATGTAAGCTGCTGTCAGACTGTTTCCAGGCTAGAAATACAAATTTGTGGCCCTTTGGTAAAAAAAGTTTGTGTATAATAAATGTGTTTTAGCTGAGCTAGTGACTCTATTATAAGAGGCTCTCTAGTGTGCGTATCTGCGGGGGAGTGTCAGCATGTAGTCATAGCCCTGCTGTTTATCATGTTAACTTTTTAGCCTACCATCCTCATACGAAGCCTGAATATTTTGTTAAGCTCTGAATATAGCAGATAGTTGTTGGTGGGTTGTTGTGTCCTCTGCCACAGAAAAAAGAATACATATTTGGGTTATTAGCACAATGTCACCTCACTGTTGTCTCTTATCAGACTTGTTAACTCTAACAAAAACTCTGTGAGAGGCACAAACTGAGGCTACAGTTAGCAGTGTTGTGATATTTATACTTGGTGGCATTCATTAAGGCTGCAGGTCCACTGGTCTCTGTGCATGAAGAAATGGCAATTGCACATCTTGTTGCAATTTTGATTTTATCTACCTGCGCGGACTGCCGTATTCCATGCTTAGGAGACATCTGTTTGTTTTCTTTCTGCTGTGTTGTTGTAAACATTATTTTTCCAGTAGTGGAGCAGAGAGCAGTCTCTGTGCTGTGAGCCCCAAGGAAAGCCATCATTGTTTAAGAAGCTGAGTGCATTCAGAATTGGTTTGAATTGGTTAATTCTGCAGTGCACGTTGGTTAGCTGGTTTTATATGTTTCTTCCCAATATCACCTCTCTGCTCTGCGAACATTGATCTCTGGTTGATGGTCTAGAAAGTATGGAAAATATGTTTGTCTTGGTTGCCTTTTTTGAAGATGCACTAGATATCTCTAGTGTATACACGCTATGGACTGTCTGAGTGCTGCACTGCCCTTGCAGTTGAGTTCTGTCCTTTTTGTTCTGTCAGCATAATGTTAACTATCAACTAGAAAATACATTTTTTTGACATTTGGCAACTGTAAGAAAGATTGTAATAAAATAACAGTAGAATATCAAAATTGTAAGTCTTAATTTTAGTTGCCTTCTCAATCTGCAGTGTAATTAAAATGTTCAGTTTACCATTGCAACAGTCAGCATTTGGAGACATAATTTATGTTTACACTTGTAAAAACGTGGAAACTTGACAAAAATGTGCAAGCTGATCTACTAACACGACGCACTGAGGTTTGCGTCTTTCAAATGTACAATGCGCTGTACGTTTACGTATGGAATGTGGAGCATTTGAACTCCAGTGCGCACATATTGCGATTTACCAGACTCAAAGGTGATTTTGCTGATGTTAACTGTGTCTATAAATAATACCTTTGAAAGGTATTAACTGCACGTTGCCCACAGATGACTCAGCCACCACAATGACAAGGTCACTCCTGGCTGTACTGTGAAGCACCTTTGGTCCAAAGTTTACTCAAGTAATGTAAACATTAAGTTGCTTTTATTATTCTTCCTCTTTCTTCATTTAGTCACACACCCCTGCTCCTACCAACACACAAATTTTTATAGGAAGCTTGAACCACAGCACAAGGTTAATCAATGTGGTAGCTGGCAATAAATTAGGTTCAAGTGACAGGAGAATGTCCATACCTGTCTCAGCTGCTGGTGATCTGTGATTGGTGACAGCAGGCCCAGCTCCCTGGCTGGTGCTGAATCATCAGGAGCAGCTGATTTAGTTACGGCAGCTACGACAGGGCCAATCTATCAATTGATCTGGAAAGTAATGCATTACCAGCTTGGGTCAAGGGAGTCTGGGCAGAATACAGCCATAGTCCGAACCCACAGCAGGTGAAGAGGGGCAACCTGGCAAGTCTGTGAGCAACACAGAGAAGGATTTAAGGAGTGTGATAGTGAGTACACTAATCTCACTGTTAGCTGGATGTGGCACATAAAACTAAACAGAGGTTGTGAGGTAGGATGATCATTAGAGAGAGACTGATGGCTTTCTTGCTCACACAGCTCATCTGGGAGTTGCCGCATAGAACGCTCAATCAACAATTGGGGTGACTGATTGCATACTGTAAAATGTGTGTTTCTGTGTGCTATGCACTGTTCACCATGAGATCATATCTTCTCATTTCTTACCTCACCATTGTCTTGTGTGTGAGAATGAGAGCGTTGAGACATAGACTGAAGGGGAGGCATAGTGAGACCAGACAAAGTTGCTGAACACTGAACATTGACAGGTGCAGGGAAGGAAAGGTGTGGGCTGTGATCAATAGTGAGCTCCTGGGCTGACAGCCATTATATACTTAAAAAGAAATGCTGTTTGGACAGTCTGGAAGCAGTGACAAACCGCTTTCCAACTGTTGGACATGGTTAGGTATTATTTATTTAAATATTTATTCATGACTTAACAAAACTGACAATTCAACAACTGTGACCACTTTATTACTTATATCACGGTCTGTGTTTGGTTATGAACAGTGCATAAGAAAGTTTTGGAGAACACAAAGTATTGATGAAGTCCTACATATTTTATAGATAAAGAGAAAGGCAGATTTGTTATTTCAAAGAAAAAAATAATGCCATAAATGAGGCCCTCCTCCTATCTGACCATCTATTATAGTCTCAGATTGGAAGCATCAGAGCCAACACTTGCCCACACTGTCTCTTCTTAATGTCTAGAAGCTTCCACAAAAGAATTCAGTCTAACACAACCTGACATTGCCAGAGCACTACCACAAAACACGGAACAAGCCTGCTATTGCTTGGTGGAGTATTCTTCTGTTTATAGTGCAACATGATCTCAGTGTCACTGCAGTATGAATGTGAAGAAGAGTGCAAAACAAAGCAGACCTGATCAATAGACAGAGCAAATGCGAGTAGGTTTGCTGACGAGTAGTACTGTATGAATGCAGGTAACAAAAATTAGGTGTCCTTTGGATCCAAGGACACAGTTTCATGAAACCAAAAAAAGAAGATTAAACTTGTACTTTGCTTTGTGATCAATAAGTCATAACCAAAAAATACCAAAGCGCACAGCTTTGCAAAAATTAAACTCACATTGCTTTTCAGGACCAAAGGAAGACATGAATTGAAACATATAGCACTAATCCCATTTATTGATGAATTTTTAATTTTCGCAAAATTGTGGGCCTTGTTATTTTTTGGTTACGACTTATTGATCATGAAGCAGACTACAAGACTATAACCTCTTTCTCTTTTTTTATTTTTGGTTTAAAGACTTGATCGATACTTTTTTCATCTCCTAGCTCCTGTGATGTGCTCCACTGTCTATCACCATAGGCTGCCTCAAGGGCATAGCTGCAACAGATGCAAGGATGCTGAATTTACCTTGACAAGGTTTTCTAGGGCTAATTGGGTGTGTGGGGGCATCAAGAATGATGGCACTGATAAGTTCTGTCTCAGGAGGATAAGTATAGGGTTACGATATTCAATCCATGGCTTTTTATCTTTTGGGCTTGGCTGTAGCTCATGCCATTCTGAAAGCAATATGCTCACATTACTCAACAGTAGTTTAATCATATAATTGTGGCTAGAATGAGTTATCAGTTAGGATGACATTAGCCTCAGATTACTAGCACAACAATATATCCAGAGTATAACACTAAACAACAGTCACACATAGTTTTGACACATGGAGGATGTAGAGATAATGCTTGATCAAGTCAGTTGTCTAGTTTCTTTGCCACTGTGTCATTCTAACAAAATGGTGAATGTAAACAGTGTCAGTGTGAAAACTGTAGGGAACTGTGCCACTTTTCCATCTGTTTTTTTTCCCCCCACCAACCCTGCCCAGCTCATTACACAACCCGTCTGTTCTGATTTTTTTTCATGTTCTTGTTGGTTTCTGAAAATCCAGCCAATCCTACGTTAGTGTCTTGGATAAAGCTTTTGTCACTCCATAAAAATGAACACATAATCTAACCTCAATAGTCAAAGGCCCAATGAGTTACAACCTTAGACACATAGTAAAAGAAGTAAAATGGTGTATTATTAGTAGTCAGCTGTTTCATTCTCAGTTATATTTCATGAGCATGTACTGAATATCTGCAATTTTTTATTGTAGTGGTTGTTTTCCACCTCATTTCCCAACATTCATAACTGCTTTATGTTGATATAACTGCACAGTAACTAAATCACTAAGATAGAGTTTTCATCAGATGTGTGATGCAGGTATATAGCAGAAAGGATATGTTAAATAACACCACGTAATCTAGTAGCAGACATTTCCCATAAATAAGATGTCTCTACATATCATGTCACTTAGCAATAGTTTGCAAAAATTATAATTGTTCTCTTGAATTGCCATCCTTTCATTCTTTTTTGTTTTTGACACATTGGACTTTACAGTTTGAACCATGTGCAACTTACAGTGATGGTCTAAACTCTTTACAACTGTGGACTTTTAGCAATCTGATAAGAACATTTGCAATATACAAATATGAAAGGAAATTCCAAATAATAAAGTGGGATAATAAATCAGGCTTAATTTTTTGTGCTAGCCTGGATCTCACATAAAAATGCAAATGGTATACATGATAAATCCTGTTCTGAAGGAGACAGGTTTTCCCTGACCTATTCTAAATATGCTTTTCTCAACACCAAATGATTCTATTTAATTGATCCCAGTATAAGACTAAACATGAAATGATGAGCTACTGAATTTCTGTTATCGAAACTCTAAAGACGTGCAGCACACAATAGTTTGCACATTCAACAACACAAGCTAGTTCACAAATGTAAAATGATATCTGCATCTTACTGGGGAGATTAATGATTGTTGATATAATCACATTTTATCAAAAAGGCTGTTATTACAAACCTATATCATGGCGGGATTGGTGGTATAAAAACAATACAAACACACTAATGGAGGTTTGTGTAATGTGCTGTGGAAGGAGAGAAACCACCAATACCCAGAGCTATAATGTTGACCTGTTAGTTGCGCGTGCCTACTACTTGGATGCCTTTTTTTAATATGTTTTTTTGTGTCCTTGTCTCTTTTGCATTTGCTTGAAGCACTCTCTTTCAATGCTTTCTCTTTCTCTCTCTCAATTTTTTCTCTCTCACATCCTCCTATTTATTTTCAGTCAGGTAGTTGGTTACATGAGTGTTGTTTAAATGCAAATAACATTGAACTAAATATGCATCAATTACTTCTGTTTCCCTTCATTTGGCATCAGCTGCACTAGTACTCACAGGTTTTATTTGTTATTCTAAGACAGGCACATAGTTTCCTTGTGACAGTCAGCCACATAGCAGTTTGGCCTCTGCTTTCATCCAAGTTAATCAAAATCTCCTTTTCATGATCAGTGTAAATTTGGAATACCTCCTCACTTTTTTGTTATCCCCCTTGTTTAGTTCTCTCTTTTTTCCAATTGTCCTCACATCATGGTCCCTCCAGACTCAGCACTTACACCCCGTTAAATGTCTCAGGCCCAGCAATAAATCATTGGTTCCCCACAGCGTCCTGTGCCCTCCCTCCCATCTGTCAACACCTAATGCACCACACGACAAGCTGCAATCCACTGCACCAACAAACCACTCACTTTGAACAACTTAGCTTTCTCAGCCATTGAAGGCTGGCTCAGCGACATAGCCACTGAAGGGGATTGACCAGAAGGCCCAGGTAAAAACTGTAAGTCTATTTAAGGCTCTTCGGAGACTCAGATGACTCCTTTATTCCCACTACTTCAGTTAGTGGGTGAGTTAGAGACAGCTGAAGCAACTGACCCACAATGAATGTCCTCTGCTGAGATAGCAAGGCCACCTGCCTGTGGAAGGACCAAAGCTCAAAGAGATTCCCTGCTGCGAAACAATCAATAAGCAGCCCATTATATATCTTTAACATTGCTGAGCCCCAGTTACATTCATGCATGTATGTAAATGTAAATTTGTAAGCATTTTTAATGCCTTTGAACACAATAACAAGAGCATCTTTCAAATTATGTAACAACACATTAACAAATATCTCAGTTAAAGCAGCTCCTCTCTGACACAGTTTTAGCAAAGATAAACACAGGCTACACAGACACAATGCCTGTTATGTTAAAATATATTACACTTTATCTGTCAAAGACAAATAGTTTTATCCAGGGTATGAACAGTCTCTATTTCCCCAACAAACACAATTTAAGTTTAGTTCCAATCCACTGAATTTGTAAATTTCATGATAATCTTGATCATTTGCTATCCATGTTGTTGCCATGCAGTCAGATTTTTAACAATTATGGGTTTTCTCTATTTCTCAAAGTTTGTGTTGCTGTTTGATGATTTATATTCATTCTTGTCTACAGTAAATTGTGTAACATTCCTACTGTTAACTGGGCAAGTTTATTTGTAGCACTATGATAATTCAAAGTGTTTCACATAATATATAAAAAAGATATAAACTGAGGTTTAGTATATTAAGTATTTTTTTCTCTTTTTAGGTAACGCCTCATATGACCCCTCTTTTTCTTAGTAAGGTCCATGGTTTGCCTTCAATATTTTTTGTCAAGGCTGACTCAGTGATATTGATTTCAGAGACAGTGCTGGCTGTTTTAGTAAAACTAGAAGATGTTGTCATATTCCCAATACCCTC
Source organism: Rastrelliger brachysoma (assembly GCA_024605115.1). Lineage (NCBI taxonomy): Eukaryota > Metazoa > Chordata > Actinopteri > Scombriformes > Scombridae > Rastrelliger > Rastrelliger brachysoma. The sequence goes on along the minus strand of JANJYP010004800.1, from coordinate 6,554 downwards.
TTAAGATGATGTTTTTTGAGAAGGTGCAATCATCCTGTTGGGAATATGTGTATTAAAAATTCAAGGCCATGAATGGATAAGCAAAAATGCTTTATTATTGTCAGTTGTTGGGAAAACTATGTTTGCCCAAAAAAGGGCAAGTAGTTATTCTGCTATTCAGTCTGTTCCTTAAGAGGCAAGATAATGAGAGAGAGAGAGAGAGAGAGAGAGAGAGAGAGAGAGAATAAATAAAAAGAAATTGAATGAGGAATGAACAGAGAGAGTACAAGGGAGAGTCCTTCGTCATGTTCATGTTCATCAAATACTTTTGTGACAAATTTTGCAGTCATTGCTTTCTAAGTGGTTGAAAAATCGCGATTTAATTAGGATATCTTGATAGCCTTCAATGTATGTCATTCTATTGTGATGAATATGGCTCAACTGACAAGTAGGAAGTGACATGGTCCACCACAGCTACAACCCATCAACTTTAATTTGACAGACTACATATACAGAAACACTTTTGTGCTTCATGTGTTTTTTTGCATATAGTATACATGTGACATTTCTTTTACCTCAACTAAGCCTGGTCAAAGGTTTTTTAAGCAATTTGACAAACTATAAACATTCACATTTGATATACATCTTGAAATTCTTTATCTTATCTTAAACTTTAACTTCAATATTTATATAATTATTTGTCAGTCTTATATGGTTTAAAACGTTATCTGCAATCTTGACTGTGAAAGCAGGTAATTAAATTCTAGTTCCCTTTAATAACATGTACCTCTCACATGTCATATATGTGAACAGTGTGAGCAGTGCTATACCAAGAGCAACTGTGATCAGAGCCTGTGAAGCCAGCTATGCATTTTTCTTCCTACTTTATGTAATAGTAATGGCAGGAAAACACCTTCCAGTTACCTTGATGATGGATCAGGTTTGAGTTTGGTCAAGCCACAGTAACCGATTATTGCCTACAGCTTGTCGTCTATTTAGGTGACTCTGGCTGCATCTGTTTTTATTTTTTTGTTCCTTCCAATATTTAAATCTGATTTTTTTCTGTGTCTTTCTTCACAAATTTTCCAGCGGTTCAGCAGGTAAAGGCTCTTAATGTTGAACAGCAGCAGAATGTATTCACTTTGCATGAGCGGCACCTTAACAGCAACAGACATTATTACAGCCATGATGGGTAGCACTGCAAACAGTCTGATTGTTGATGGGAATTACTGAGTACTTGGTTGTTATTAATGGCTGATGTGTCCACTCATTTCTATGTTAGTAGATGTTGGAATGAATAAATTGGGACATGCTATTGCAGTGGTCAGCAAAGGTAGTAGAATAGGACAACAGCCTTCTGCCTTGTCAAGAAGTCTGACTCTGAATGTTACAGTCTATGATCCAAAGGCTGCAGGGCCCCGAAAGCTTGCACCTTTGGTAAAGAATAGCTGCCCTAGAGCCATAGTAGGGATCAGGTTATGGACGAGTAGAGGCAGATGTTAGAGTTGCCAGGATATATAAGCAGTAACATATTTATACTTGTGACTTGCATGTAGTTACCTGGACCATGTTAAAGCGCATTATGACAAATTCTTCTGATCGCCATATTTTTAAATCTTGAAGAATCACACAGCACTTCCTAAATAACAGGAGAAATCCAAAGAAGCAAAGTTAAAGGCATTTGCAGTCATAATCAATGTTTGTCTCTGAAATCATGTCACTTATGACCAGTTCATCTCATACCATCCACACAGCTAACTACAGCGTGTGGACTTTTATATTCAGTTTTGTTCAAGAATCAACCATTTTGTATTCTCTGGTACTGGATAGAGGCATCACTTGACTGAGCGATTGAGGGTTGAGGAAATCTTGGATTATCATGGGCGCACTTGGGCTGATCACAAGGCCACTCAAACTTCTGCAGTCGACCAGGCCAAAACTTGGACTGACAAGAGTGGCCCTTGGGCTGACCATGAGAGACAAATTGGGGGAATTGGGGTATTATTTCACCAAAGAAAGAACCATACAAGGGCACAGATATATCCAGGTTGAATAGAATACACAACAAATATGTCTCAGCCCGCCCGGCCACCCCTGTGCACGCCACTTCGCTGAAATACTGGCAGACATTTTAGAAGGATGAGGACCTACCCTTCAAATCCTTCACTATCTGTATGGATAAAGTTTTACATTATTTGATCAAAGCAATTGAATCTGGCATGTTTTTGCAGGGTTGGTCAAACTCTTAAACATAAATCCCAATGCTTTGATAATCTAGATATTCAAGTTGGCACAAACTTGATGTGAAAGTTATTTTGACTTCATCATGGTCTAATAATGTCCAGCCTACATCAGTTATTATTTGGATCCTAACACTGCATCACATAGTTTATTATATCCTTCCAAGTCTATGAAGTAATCTGTGTAACACCTCCACATGCATCTGATAACCATAAGCCCCAAGATGCCTCTCTTGTTTTGTCTCTACGCTTAGCAATTGTACAGACGGCAGTTATAATATCAGCTAGAGAATGCCGTCTGCTATATTCTCCCTTCCAATTATGCCTTCTTCGGTGGCTGCAGAAGAAACAAGATCCTCTGTAGGCGGAAGCAAGCAACCAGCACATGGCTGTCTGAACGCCCTCGTGTCACCATCTCCGATTGAGGTGATCGGATAAATGAGACTTTAATTGGGTTTTTAGGCTAAGTCATATTAGGAGATGAGATAGAATTATCCAGGAACATATTAATGTAATAAAAAGCTCTCAGATCTGGCAGCTCTATTGCATTAGAAGACTGCCAGCCCTTCTTCTCTCCACCCCCCTCCCTCCAATGCCAATCCCCCTCAAGGGCTTGCTGCTATGAGCAGCGCTAACATGATTGGCATTGATAGCTGGATCAAACTATAGAATCAACCCTAATATCATTAAGTGAGCAGACATGGAAGTAAAGACCTAAGCTCTAACTGTATTAGCTGCTACACATGTTAGGGTTATGGATGCAGGCGGCTAAATGCATTGGGAAATCAAGCATGCAGTCCTCAATTTGCAGAAAAAAGTGTGTATCTACAACCTTTGTGCCTTTGGATGTGTGCTACTGTGTATGCATGTTTATGTGTATTTAAAGGCTTATGGGAATTCTGTTGGTGTTTGCCTGCTTTTTACAGTAATCAGGTATTATTGTGAATCATTGTATTCGGTTGCAGAATAGACACTTCCTAGTTTTCCGTAAATAAGCTAAGACCTGCACATGTCCCTCAATCTGTTAACAGCTGTTTCTGAGGAGAACAGGATTAGTTTTACAGAGTATCCACATGTAGCAATGAGCAATAATTCATTCTATTCCAATAAGTGGGATGCTTTTCCCTCTAATGCTGCCAAATGCTTACATATTAAGGCAGAAAACTGGTGCAATAGCATGTAGTCACTTGCCACTTGCCAGGTCATACGTTGTTCGTTCACTATTTGTTCCAGGAACTGTGCCACCTATTTTCATGGTGACCCTCTTAAGTCCAACTTGTCGCTCTAATTATAAATCATCAGCATTTCAAACATCAACCTTTTTGATACTAAAATGTTCACAGTTACTAAAAATGGAAATACAAGTCACTACCACCTTAGTAGTTACATCACATCATCCACAAAAATTAAGTTTGCAAAGGGCATGCAGTCTTATGTCTTTATTTTAACTGAGTCATCTATTACATCTTTTGCAATGTTTAACAAAAGTAATTTTATTCAGACTATATAATGTGATTAAGATGAAGCTTAGGCTTGACTATGTTGATCAAATAAGGTGTCTTAAATTTTATCACTACTCTGTAAAAGCTGACATCTTACCAACACATTTTGAACACATCACTGTTTTGGTAAGAGGGAAAACAAACTTCTTTGATAACACCTCTGCAGAATAATAGCTCATTTAAATTGTTCTCTTTTCTCCGTCACAGTATCAAGCTGCTAATTAAAGCAAAATTGTTTCATAAAAGGCAAATGACTGGTTTGTTTATATACCAGGCAGACACTCATCTTTGAGCTCTGCTTAGCCCTCATTAGATATATGATTGTAGTTCTGATATTCAGGTTATTTTGTGAGAGGAAAACAGTGTTTGTGAGGTCAGTGTTTTATTCTTTATTAACTCTACTAAGAGAGAATAAAAGTTGTAAAATGAACTGCATAGTTTAATCAGTTTAAGGTATGTTTTGGAGTTTCTAGGCAGAACTTGTGATGCTGGGTCCAATAAGCATATTGGTCAGGGAACACAGTGGGCCAGATGCAAGAAATACTCACACGCACAGATTTGTTCTTAAATCATTTGTATAAGTGATTTATGAGGACGCACATACATAGAATGTATGCNCACACACACACACACACACACACACACACACACACACACACACACACACACACAGATATGTAATCTAATCTAATGTAAGTTGTGAATTAATAATACATTTTCTCTTATTTCATTGTCATTTAACAGTTACCTATCAATTTTAAGTTAACTCATAAATTGATTATACTCAATGAGACATACAGACAAACAGATGCAGCATGTATCATATTGATTCTCAGTCTCCCTCTCCTTTTTATTATATTGTTATTCTGCAGTAGAGTCAAATTTCATTACACCCGCTGGATCCATATAACAGCCCAAACTCATCTTCGTGTCACTAATAAAGTGGTTACTTAGACGGAGAAAAGATCCAAAATGCTTTTTCATGGCTTCTGGGTGATAATTCCATGAAATATTGGGAAAATATGAGTGACTGTGTTGTCAAGGAAGAACGAAAGAGGGGGTTGTGCTGTTTGAGCAGGCTTTATAGCTCTCTGACCTTTCAAAGAAATAGACTGTTGTTTTCTTAGATCATGCACTCTATAGACACCCAGTTCTTGCTTGTTCTTTTCTAATGCATTATTGATTTTTGTTAGCTTTTTTACTATATTTAAAGGCCAAAAATCCCATATTCTATCTCTAATGAAGGATGGACATGAAAAATGGTTTATTTTTTTATTATATCAACTTCTATGGTTTACTCTACATTTGAAGTTAATTTAGACTAGAGCTTGACAAGAATTGACACTTGTTGGTAACAAATGGACTTTTGCTTCTGAATTAGGATGCTCTGACATTTTGCCTTTGATAGACTTTCAACAACTCAATTCTTATCCTGTTAATTGACTTGCCTTTATTAATTGATTTGTTCTTGCTTTTTGTATTTTAACAGGTAATTCCTTTTATATTCTCTTTCCCTTAACATTTACCGCATGCTATTGCTTTGAATGGATCTTACACTAGTTTACTCTATACAGTAGGTCTCACTGCAGAGCTGCTAACTTTATATTCCAAATGCATCGCTGAAGTTTTCCAGTGAAACTCGCGGCTATTCTGTGATAAGCAACAAGACATTATCTACTGTGACTGATCTACTGCAGGCAAAATCTATTATTTTGAAGCACAAGTATGTTCTTGCATGTTCTTTTTTTGTCTTGGGCTGTCTCCAAAATGCCACACTAACATCCTGTTTAACATATTAAAATAATATGTGACCTGTTTTAGTATTTCTATAACTTTTGTGTGAAACCAGTAGCTAGTATGTGAATTCCATACTATTTGTGTAGTGTGTAGTATGCAATTTCAGATGCATAATGGGAGTTTGTATATGAGGTGTTGGTATTTTGGTACAAATTGGGTTCCTTCAGAAACAAGGCCTCATTTTTCAAAGAATGCAAATTCTAAAACTTTCTGTACAGTTAAACCTGATACGTTGGTATTAATCAAACATATAACATATGCACACTGTGAACAATGATGAATGCTAGCTTTTCGACCACCATCTGCCTATGCGGAAACAGGCATAAATAAACTTCCTATATTTGCCATACATGGTAAACAACATCCTTTAAAAAGACATTAGCCTAAATATAGGACAGCTTGTGGGAAAAAGTAGCATAACCTTCAACAATAATAAGGACAGGATACTAAATATACAGTGAAAACAAACAAACAAGCAAACAGAAATAGGGGAGCAGGTGATAAACACTATAAACAAAACAAAATGGTTCTAAATGTGAGCATGTTCGGACAAATGAGAATACATTGATGCATTTGATTCAACATGTAGAAACAAGTGCTTACACACAGTTTAAATGAGTTGAAATGAGGCCCTAAGTCTGCCACCAGTAAGCACAAATTAAATGTCTGGTGAAAATTACAGAATCATACTGAATAATCCGAATAAACAGGTTTCTAGTCCATATTAAAACTTCTAGCGTACCTGCTGAAATGAAGTTTTCATTATCCAAATTTCATTAACACATTTTTGAGAGATACATGATGTATTTTATCACAGAACATTGGCTTTTACTGTAGTTTAGCTTAATGTGAGGCCTAATGAATCGTTCAGAGAGATAATGTGGTCTCTCTCTCCATCTGTCATAGCTTTTAAGTGTAGGTATACTGCAGTGGCAAGGTCCATTCTGGACAATTACACAGGGCAGGACTTGGACCGAAGTTATAATGGCAAGAAATCAAAAGTCAACATTTTTATTGATTCTTTTTATTCTGAAAT
>JANJYP010004785.1:0-13298 GCA_024605115.1 Rastrelliger brachysoma | reverse complement strand
TGCATTTGTATATAAAGCATTTTTGTGTTTTTTGTGTGTGTATGTGTGAGACCAGTATTGGCCTTCCTAGAGTGTGTGTGTGTTTGCATTTGTGTGAAGTGTGTTCTCAGAGGGCTTTTGCTGGACCACAGCAGCGGTTTGGCCTTTCTAGCATCTTAAAAACTGAGGCAGTCTGAAAAAGCCTACTGGAAGATGAGTCATAGTGGCTAAAGCTAAAACAGAGCTTGAGCGGGTCTGTCGAACAGGAGGTGGCTCATTGTGTCTGCGTACATTAATATGTGAGTGTTTGAGTGTGCACACGTGTGCACACTTATAAGAGATTGTCATGAGGAGCACAAAGTCCTGTAGACAGTAGATAATAGGAATTTGGAACCAATCATGTTGCTATTTGTGTTATTGCATACATAGCAATGACTGAACAGTGTCGTACAAATGGTTATCAGTGTAGTCCAAATGATTAGCCTTGTGATTAGTGCATGATTATTACTTGGTTAATCATTGCATTCTGTGGATGGGTGGCCTGTAGATTTAACTTTTATATGTTCTCAAATATATACAGACTGGATCACCTATAAAAAAAGATTTGCAGGCCTACTGTTTGCAGCAGCCTAAACTAAAAGCACTTGACATTTTGAGATGATACAGAATGTAAATCAATAGACCTTTACTTATTTCTTTTCAGTTTTCGTCATTTCTCTCTCTCTCTCTCTCTCTCTCTCTCTCTCTCTCTCTCTCTCTCTCTCTCTGTCTCGTGTTTCCTTCCCTTCAACTTAACGCTGTCACTCTGCTTGGCAGGGAACCGAGGAAGGTGTTGCTGCACAAGGGCTCCACAGGCTTGGGCTTCAACATTGTCGGTGGGGAGGATGGGGAAGGCATCTTTGTGTCCTTCATCCTGGCTGGAGGGCCAGCTGACCTGAGCGGCGAGCTGAGGAGGGGCGACAGGATTCTCTCAGTCAGTGTCTCAACCTCAAGCATTCTGTTTGCTCACATCAACAACTGTTACAAGTTTGAGGCAGTGCTCAGAGATATTCAGCCAACTCCTCCTGTCACAATAAGGATGGTAGAAATAAGGTTGCCCAATGCTTAGAAAGCCAGCAAATGTATCTGTCTTGCTAAAATGTCCTTGAGCAAGACAAGATCCATAACAACTCAGAGGGAGCTTAGTTGTGCTCTAATATGCAAGTATCCAATAAACATATTTAAATCCCCTGACTTGTATTTCATAACACTTAACATTATCATAGTCTAGACACACTAGATGTAGGATGACTAGAGCTGAAACAATTAGCAGACTCTTGATTAGTTGATACCCAGAAAATTGTTGGGCAACCATTTTAATAATTGATTTATCATTTTGGAACAAAAAGACAAAAAGTCACTGCTTCTAGCTTATAAAATGTTAAAATTTGCTGGTTTTCCATCATAGCCTTCTTGTTGCAGGTGAATGGAGTGAACTTAAGGAACGCTACACATGAACAGGCAGCTGCAGCACTGAAGAGAGCTGGACAGACTGTCACCATCATTGCCCAGTACCGGCCTGAAGGTAAGTTGTCTTTATTGTGCCAAATAGGTCTTGCAGTCACAGTTTTAATAGGCTGTATTGGACAGGGTGATCATAAAACAACTTTTTTTTTCAACTGATTGTTAGATTTCCAAAAGCATTCTTGAACATGGCTGGTTGACCTTGTTTGAATTAATTTTTATCCAAAAAAAAAAAAGAAAAACATCTACCACCCTCCACTCTCAAGCACTCTTGTCACTATTTGTTCTTTTTCAGGATTTAGGGTTTGGGACACTTGAAATCATATTAGACTAATTTGATTTTGTATATCATTTAATTATTCTGTCTTTTATAGAATTTATGGAGGTGCCTACATGATATAAATCACTGGGATTCGCCTTTAAAGTTGCAATGAAGTGCCAGAGCTACCTGGGATGCGTGATAAACTGGCTGCATAAATGAGGGCAGTGCTGCNAAATCATATTAGACTAATTTGATTTTGTATATCATTTAATTAATCTGTCTTTTATGGAATTTATGGAGGTGCCTACATGATATAAATCACTGGGATTCGCCTTTAAAGTTGCAATGAAGTGCCAGAGCTACCTGGGATGCGTGATAAACTGGCTGCATAAATGAGGGCAGTGCTGATGATAAAGTAGGTTTAAGTATTCAGGTTCAGGGGCTTGATATTTATTTTTTCTAGGATGGTGAAGGCTTAGCCCGCCCTAGTGTGACTCTGATTGGATTACCTTATGCTCCTACCCCTCAATGTGCCAACCCAACCAACGAAGAAAACCATTATTATCCAGTCAGGGGGCGTGTAGGGCGTGTCGTGCCTTCGCCATCCTAGGAATAGAAAAATTGGCTCGAGGGAAGACGCTTGTGTTAGCTAGTTGAAGTGTTGAGCCAACTGCAAGGCGGGCAAACGAATCGCTGTTGCACTCCTTCCTCGTTCAATCGTCCGATCCCCGGTGAGCGAAGCCCCTGCCCGTGGACTCAAAGCCAGGACGGCGATGGAAAGAGGGAAATAAGCGGAACGTGTGAGGTGTGCGCTACCACTCCGACACCGGAGTAAACTTTTAAAAGGAGCTGAAAAGCGAAGGTGGAAAGCGCCCAACTTCCAACTTTTTTTAATCTGTCCACCAGCCTGTGTGGATGGGGGATGGGCTCTAACACAACAGCAGCAGCAGCAGCACAGCACAAGCCGCATGAAACTACCGGCAGCGACAACGAAACAATAGCCAGTTTCATTTAACTGAGGTGAGACGGGGAAGGAAGGTGTTGAAAAAAGTCCGAAACAGGAACCAAGTCTGAGAATTACACTGTCAAACAGATTTATTTTGACTGCTGCAGTGTTAGCTTTAAATCTGTAACCCATATAGTTTCACTTAGAGTAGGTAGAAAAGGGTGAAGCTAAATAGTCTTATTATATATGTCTGAGCCACTAATAAAAAAGAATTAACCTTCTTGAAGTGGCCGCACTGATTTCAAACGATTTCTGATTTCTCCTTTAATATCAACCCTGAAATTAATGTTTGAGTTACCATAGCAGACATGTGATAGCCTCACCCCATACAGTAGCTGTAACCCCATACAGTGGCCTCGCCATTGCTATGATATTTCGTTTAAATCTATATTTTCTTATTACTCAATTGAATATTTATTTGGTGGGCAGCTTGTGTAGCTTTATGTTGTAGTTTATGAGCCGCAGGGTTCATTTAGACGCCATAAACAGTTCTTATGTAACCTAAACCTTAAGGTGGGGACACAGAGGTGTGGTCTAACAGGTGTGTGTGCGCGTGTGTGTGTGCCAGCTTGGTGGGTTTTATAGTGACCTAACAGGTGAGCTCACTTCCTCACATTTACATCACATCTGTATGACACCACCTCTGACCACAAGTCCACTTTCATGCTGACTAAGGCACAGTTAATGTCTTGACAAGCCCATAAGTTGTTTTCTACTTTCAAGAGTTCCCAAAATGGCACCAGTCTTCCTTTGTAATGATATTTTGTCAATGCTGATATCGTTAAATTCTTCCCTGTGGTTTTGTAAGTCTGTGCCTGTGTACTCAAGCATGCTGCAGTAATGTTATAACAACAATGGAATAGGAAATTTTGAGCTTTAGATCAAGTCAGAGTTCTCAAGTTGGACTATGACAGGAATGTGAAGGGGCATAAGTTGTAGCATGCTCTCCCTTTATATTCCTTTTTCATAACGTTGAAGCTTTAAATGTCCAATAACTCTCCAAGGTCACAGAAATTGAGGTGGAACAGGATCAGTGAATTAGCACGAAGTTCAGTTGGAGAGCTGCAGAAGCTGAGATCAAAACTGACAGTATTGAGATAAAGGCTTTCCCCTCTGCCACAAAATGCTGAAATTAATGCTTCATTCTTCGTGTCCATGTGAGTTCATGTTGTTTCACATGCCAGACCAATCAGGCAGCATCTTGAATAACGATGTGGTTAGTTGAAGGGAACCTTTGTTTTCCATAGCAAATCATGCTTTCAGCTCTGCGCCCTCTTTGTAACCCTGCGAAGGACACTTATCTATTTGTGTACAATGCTTAACTACTCTAAACACACGAGTCGAGTGCTCGCAAATGATTGACTTCCTGCATCCCCACTGGTGACCTAAGATCTGTCGCCAGTAATTCTGCTGGCATCCTAAACCTCTGTGTGACATGTCATGCTTTTGAGTTTGAGCAGGAGGAACCCCCCAGTGTGCTGTACAAGGACAGTCAGTCAGTCGGGGGCAGTAAATGGAGAGTGAATACCAGTTTATGTCGGGCAAACTGCCTGGAGAGTATTCTCAGGGGCCAGGGCCCCAGCTTCCACAGACTTCTGATGGAAGGCCAGCGCTGAAGAGTACAGGAAGCCTCAGCAGAGCACACCCCCCACCCCCCATCTACTCGACTCTCAGTGGCATACTGGAGTATCACCAAGTCTTTAACTCTCATTCAGCTTGAAGAAATGGAAGAGAGGGGCTTACTCCCACATGCTGCCCTGCCTCACTATCAAGGAGTGTAATTACACTAAAATCTTTGCATGTAGGAAATGGGAGGAGGGCTGTAGAGGAAATGTTAAACTCTATGAACTCTCACCACACCAGAGTGCATTACAGAAGTTTGTGGAAATAGTTTAGCCGGGGTCTATATGTTCCTCCTGCAGTGTCTTATTGTGGAGAGGGGTTGTGTGTTTACTGGCTCAACTATCCCTGAGAATATAACACAGTCTCACATTACATGTACATGCCTGCTGTGTTGCATAACTGGATCAAAAGAGAAGCGACCGTCCCCCAAAATATAAAAGCTGTACGACTAATGAGGACACGCAGTGGGAGTGAGAGATACAGAATAGTCCCAGTTTCTATTAGCTGTCTTTTCTTCCTGTGGGTCACTCCTAAAAATATAGGCTAGCTCTTGTGTATTAAGCGCTTTAAGGGACTTGAGTATTAACGTTGATGATTGTAGGCACCCAGTTTCTCAGCATTTCAAGGTTGTGTTTATGTATAGAGATGTTAATGAATAATTGATGTTGGATTGATCGCTGCTAAAAGTCCAGACCGGTCGAGAATGTATCGACATCAACTTCAGATTCATTCTTAACCAGCTGGATGTTATGTCTGTAAATCAAACCAATAAGAAGTGTGACCACTGTTCAAGTACCTGCAGTAGTTTCAAATATTTCCTATTTAATACGAGCTGTTGTAGTCGATAGCCCTTTTTCAGTGAGGAAAGAATGGGTTAAGCTCTGAGCATCCTGTATGTTTATGTGCTGTCCATTACAGATGACAGGTTTCACAGTTGTATTATGCTTTTTATCTTTTCGGCTTTGTTTGGCCATTTGTTAAATAAGGCAGGCAAAGTGGTGCAGTAATTTTGAGTGATGGCATTACCTTTCTTTTTATTGTTAATTTGACTAATCATTTACAGGTGTTCATTTAATTTATAAGTCATTTATTAAATTTACTTGGCTTGTATATTGTAAAATCAAACATTGTCACTAATTTTGGAGAGGGTGTAGAGGTTGAATTTTATGATGACAGGACAGTGAAGTACACAGAGATGGAATACAATGGTACCAGGTCAGATGTGACCTGTGAATTGGAGTACATGGTCCGTGATTGTGTGTGCACCTTTTTGTCAGTCATTGACCATTAGCATTGCTAGCAGTCAGCTAAAGAAATTGCTTAAAATTTGCATCCTTTCTTGTTACTGTTTGAGGACTGTNGGTACCAGGTCAGATGTGACCTGTGAATTGGAGTACATGGTCAGTGATTGTGTGAGCACCTTTTTGTCAGTCATTGACCATTAGCATTGCTAGCAGTCAGCTAAAGAAATTGCTTAAAATTTGCATCCTTTCTTGTTACTGTTTGAGGACTGTTGGGACCTGTATTTGCATTCTTTATTATTATCTATTGTCTGTAGTTTCTCATAATGCTGATAATGTTGTTTGTTTGGATGATATACACAATTGGTAATGTATTGTAGTTTAACATATTGGGTTGATACTCTTTAACAGGTGTCACCATATGCAGTAGTAGTAGTGACAAATGTTTGTTTTCTTTTCTCTCTGTTTCACTTCACTAAAAATGACTAGAAATTTAAACCAATTCACTATAAAGGTACAAAGATTGTGATTCTTTTTTTTTTTTAGAAACATCCTGCATTTTAAAGTGTGTTTTCCTCCTCAACTCCACAGACATTGTACTGTGTCTATAAAGATGACAGTCTTGCAGAAGTGCTGGTATTCTCTCTTATCATTACCAACGAGGCGTGCCAGCAATTTATGGTTGAGCTTACGATTCCCACCCCACCTCCCTAGAGAGGCTTAGAGCTTGTTGTAGATCAGTGTCCACAGTATTTGCAAAGCATTTAGCTTCTAGCACCTGTGCTGCTCATAGCTCTATCTCAGCATTGTAGCTCTCAGCCAGCCCCTTCAGGTCAGTGGTATTGTGACGCAGGCGGATGCAGGGCATTAAGACTGCTGCTTTCTCTATTTAGCTATTCTTTTGTCTTGTCCCTCAGCCCCTCCTCCTAAAAGCTGCAGCTTCTTGTGCTCCATTCTCTTGTCTCCTGTGCTCGAGAGCCAAGTGGACAATTCTGAATGGCTGTTTCCGCATGTGCTGTCCCTGTTGTAGGAGTGCTAGGACGTTGCTCTTGGTTACCGACAGTCAGGCGGTGTCTAGTTACCTCACCTTTGCAGCGTCACTTTGCTGTATTGTTAACCCTTTGAGCAATGAACAGGGTGGAGAGCGCCACCGGTTGTGGGGCGGGATCTGTGTTTGCTTTGAATCCTCTTCAGTGTTTAGCAGGGGGTGGGGGTGGGTGGTGTTAGCTGACCTGAAGCTTGTTTTTACACCTGCCCAGAATTTTCTCAGGAGCTTGGTGTTGCTTCAGCTAAATCATCCATGTAGGCATGGTTGTTTGCTTTTTCAAGGCTACTTATTGGCTTGTTTGACAGAATCTGGACTTTGATCACTTGTTCACATTACAGGAAGTGTTGCTGGCTATGGATGATTAAGCTGTAAGGTAGGAGACAACTCTGATAGGCATGACAGTACAAATGTGGACAATGTACATTTACAGGTAAATTATGACCAAGATATCGAAATGTTGTTTTATTAGAGCGTTAGTGTAACTTATCACATGTTGTAATGATTTTATAGTTTCACATCCACCGATCAGTGCTTGTGCACATAGCAGCAGTACAACACATCTACATTACTTTCATTTCAGCAGCAATTTCAAGTTATCAAAAGATTTATGAAGAAAATCGGTTGCTCACACTGCTGTGGTGCCATTGGTCCCAACGCCTTCTTTGTGTGATCACATGAGCACCTGCTTGTTTTTCTAGCCCCATCTCCCGGTCTGTTTATCTTGCTATGTGCCGTGTGGTGCGGTGGCCTAGCTTGTTCCAGCAGCCTGGGTACAGAGCACGCTGCGCACAGCAGGCTAATGAGAGCATTCTTAATGAGGAGGTCCAGGTGGATTCATACATCATCTCTGTGCTCTTGAGCAGCAACTGGATTTACACACCTAAGACAAATGGTCATGCATTCGGATTTGTAGGAGGCCTTCCCTTTTTTTAACCACACTAAAGAGCCTATGTTGAACTTAATTAATCTGTATAATTAATTACCTGATATGAGACATTACTGGATGTGTAAGGCAGATCTGTGATAAACCATCTGTTCCTGGGATCATTAATCAGCCTAAGGATTTGCTGAACCTTTCCTGTGTTCACTCGCACTCACTGAGAGTGTGATTCAAGATCTCCAGCAGTTTTCCACTAAAACAAAGGATCAGGCTCCAACACTGCTTTTAGCCTCTTCATTCAATATCTTCAACCTTTTGTGTATCACTTTCATGGTCCAAACAGGGTAGTGTACGCTTCAGGGTCCATATTTGGGGGGAGCTGTTGATAAGATTTGTTTTGCGGTTTGTTTCCTTGCAGAGTACAGTCGCTTTGAGTCCAAGATCCACGACCTGAGGGAACAGATGATGAACAGCAGCATGAGCTCAGGATCAGGCTCCCTGCGCACCAGTGAGAAACGCTCCCTCTATGTCAGGTAAGGCTGCAGCTCATATGTAGACCTTCACTTAACCACTCACAATATCCACTTCTAAGATATGTAGTCAAAATAACCACTCTTGCATAATAAACTTCTGTCTGCCAATAGGGAAGGATAAAGCAGGAAAGCACACACTGTCAAAAGCAACCACACTGTCAGAGAATACTGGCATGGCATACATGGAAAAAATGATAGTATGGTACTTCACAATGAGTTATCTGTAGGAGAATGTCTACTTCAGTACATTGGGCTAACTTCAACTTTATTCCTGTTACATGTGCAGGACACATAGAGGATTGAAATTATGGTTGTCACTGACGGTGGGGTAGACAACAAAAATAAATAATAACAATAATAATAAAGTGGTCCATTTGTCTCAATAGTTCATGGTCCACAAGCAAACTTGAATCATGTGTATCATTATTTTTGAGCTATTAAAGCTTTTCACAAATGCATTTTCAAATTTTCCTTGATGATTTTAGTTTTTACTCTTAAATAGCTAATTGTTATCATGTTGGGGACACAGCCTTGACATGCTTGACTTATCAAAAATAGCACAGTCAGTGAACTACGAGTTGCCAAAATTAAAGCTATGTAAGACCAGAATAGTTCATGCAAAAATACTTGGTTACGCCGTGACTCTTTGGAGAGGTGAAGATCTTTATGTCTTTGGAAGAACACCTCTTACACTTCAGAATACCATATGAATGCACTGAAAAGACTAGAGGTTTTTTTCCAGCTTTTCACAAGCAAATATTATATTAATGAACTTGGGGTTAGAAATGTATAAGAAGATTACCTAACTGATGTTGGGTTGTAATTCTTTGTTAACATTTCTTCTGTGTGTTGTGGAATCAAAAATGTGAAAACTATAAATTATGCAGAAATCATCATTTACACTGTAAATTGTTTTTATCAATGAATTAACATGTGTTTGTAACCAATAGTGAGACCATTTTCTCTCTGTACTGTTCATTATTATCAAAAGGCTGATAGGACATTCTTGCTGTTTTGATTCCATATAAGGCACTGAGTCTACTTTTTATAATGTAAATTGACAATGGAGCTTGTTGAACTGACCTGTGTTATAACAATATGGGCTGGTCTCCAAACTGAATGGAGGCTCATTTAGGAATTAAAACAGGTGGCATCCTTCTGCTCTCACACATGCAGGCGAGTCAGACAGGACTCAGGGGTGAAGGTGAAAGCGCTGTGTGATGTAACTCCATAGCCCAAGTGCTTCACCATATTTCCACTGGAGACATAATGCGCTTCACTTAACAGCTACATTACCAGATTGATTTTGGACATTACCAGGATATTTCAAAAGTGTGTAGGTGTTACCTGATTGGACGACTGCGATAAAGAGAGTAATGTTTAGCAATCTGACTCATGCCTCTCTTATAGAGCGACTCCTATGAGGCATGTAGAGCCTAGCCTGCTCCTGTGTGGTTGACTAAGCCCACAGTTATGTTGGAAAAGCTGTCTACTTAGCCAGCTGATGCAGGAGCCGCCATGTCCTCCTAGCACAGCCTTAGGAATGTGGAGGCGTTAAGCCTGCAAGGTGTACTCAGAAAATAAAAAACTGTGTCACATGTGCGGTAACACTGTTAAGGCTACAGGTTTTATTATCACTGGTTGCTGTAAATTAACTTTTTTTTCCATGTTAAAGCAAATAAGCCTCCACCAGACTGCATCATGACAGTTTCTGTGCTGTACTGTGTACTTATTGCCGGCTACAGTTTCAGGTGGCAGGAACCAGTTAGCCAAAATTTTTAACCAGGAAAAATAATCACATTGTCCACTGTGTTTGTCTTCTGGACGATGGCATATGGCTGTAGGAGTAGGTCAAATGAAGTTTAAACCTGTTAAGCAGGTATTAATGCCTTTTCAGAAATGACTGTGGTTTTACCTGTCTTACAAGATAGTGACGCACTCACTCAGACAGCAATGTATCTATGTAGTGGAAAATATGTGGCAGTCGGAAATGGTGACATTCTTTAATGTGTTTTCCGTAATAGGTTCTGGCACTTCTTTCCACCTGTGATTGTTTGGTTACATACACTTACTGTTTTAATATAACAGTACAATGCATGATGTGTCTGAATATATCAGTTTTTACATAGTAGTCTAAGCTTCAACAATCATGTCACAGCCCACATGAAAGCAACATGAAATGATAGAGTAATGTATTGCATAATGCAATGCAGAAAATTCATAACTACCATTTTGTGCCCAGTGTGGACACTGAGTAATGTGATCTTCTCTCATTTGGAATTCAAGATAAGAGCATAACTAAAACTTTTGTGTTTTTGTAGAGCTTTGTTTGACTATGACCGAACGAGGGACAGCTGCCTGCCCAGCCAAGGCCTGAGCTTTTCTTATGGGGATATCCTCCATGTCATAAATGCTTCTGATGACGAGTGGTGGCAGGCGAGGCTGGTCACACCACATGGAGAGAGTGAGCAAATTGGGGTCATTCCAAGCAAGAAAAGGTACAATTACTCCCCATTCACAGCAGTGTACTAATACCAAACAAGGCTAATGTGCTACCATTCATGCCCAGTCTACCTCAGCTTCCCAGAGTAAAATATACCCCCCACCCTTTTTTTTTTGCCCTTATAGAGTGGAGAAGAAAGAGCGGGCCAGGTTAAAAACAGTCAAGTTCCACGCCAGGACAGGCATGATTGAGTCTAACAGGGTAAGTGTAGAGGGCCAGCTGCGCTCTGCCCTGGTGCCAGAGAGGCTGTCTTCAGAGCTGATGCTGGGCTCCCAGGGAGATGGCCTACTTCCCTCTGAGTGTGGGAAAGGGACCAGCACCTGCTCACTGAAGCAAGCAGAAAAAGCGCTCGTATTACTTGTATAGATTACACAGAAGCTCCGTGGAGATGAACAGTCTCTGTAACCTCCACAGCTCATGCATTAGAAAATGTCTGCACGCCTGTCAGAGACGTGTCTGTCAGATTTAATTTGCAGAAATATAAATCAGCTGTAATGTTGTCTGTATCATCTACAATGCAAGCAGATTCAGTTTATTGCAGACAGTGTTTAAGTTGGTAAACAGAAGCCTGTTTCCTTCACATTGATATGCCATTCATTTTCACCCATTACCTGCTTCTCATTTTCATTATTTGATGTTTATTGTTTGTTTACATTTCATTTGTTTTCTTGCATGGGTGTTGAGTACCGTTCATTGAAACCCATTTTGTTTTTGTTTTCACCCCCTCATTGCCCCCTTACCCCCCTTTCTCACCCACGCATCAACAAGCAGCCAGTCAAAGTAAAGCGCAAAAAAAGCTTCAACCTCTCACGCAAGTTCCCGTTTTACAAGAGCAAGGAGAATATTGTGCAGGAGTTGGTGGAGTCTGAACGTGAGTACCAGCTGTGTGATCGAGTGAAGGGGAGGGGGGTGCTGTTTCTTTCCCGTTCCTTTCCCCTTCATGCTTCAGTTCTGTCTCTCAACTTTCATCTTTCTGCTCACCTCCAGGGATGGTTTGTGTGATAGCACCACTCTCATCCCTTTCTCACTGTCCCAGGGAGATACCCCACACGCAGTGCCAGCATCAGGCTGGAAATGTGGGGTTCTCTCTGGTGTGTCTGTGCATCTGTCTGCGGGCTCCAGAGGAGTGTCTAGCTGTATGTGCTGCCAGCTGCGTATGTGTGTGTGCGCAAATTCTTGACTGCATTAACACACAGGCCTTCTAACACTGAGATGCTACTCCTTGCGTAAGTCCTGATCAATTCTCCAGTCAGTCACTGACCCACAACAAGAAGAATCTCATTAACTGGACTGAAGCTTTAACACTTAACAGGTCAAAATCCCATTTTAATGGGATTGGGCTCATGTAATTGAAAGGCCATGGCTTACTATGAACAAAGTGGGGCTCAGGCTTAATGAGTACAGCACAGCGCCATGTGTCAGTGGGCCTGGCGAGCACTACACACCACTCCTCTCCTTCTCTGCCTTGACTCTCACTAACCTCTTCTTCTTCCTGTCTGCTCTCTTCTCTTGGTTTCTGCTATCACCTGTCGGGACACCTAGGACTTCCCAGGGTTAAGCGATGACTTTTATGGATCAAAGAGTTTGAGTAAGTGTGTGGTTGTACTGTGTCAAGCAGCTGTCCCCTGAGCTCAGAGAAAAATGCTTTGTCACTGCAGACCCAGCTGGGAATGCTAAACCACACACATTTAGAGTGACATACACAGGACCTATGTGTGCGCACACACTTGCAACACACACACACACCTACTCAGATTCACAGTACATATAAAATATGCATTCCCAAGGGAGGGTGAGTGAGCATTACGCTTATTCTGAATGTCTCATGGGGTCTTTACAATAGATGTTTAGTAGAGTTTTGTCAGATAAGGTCGCACAGAGCTGGAATTTATTTGTCACCAGAGCAGGGTGTTACTATGCCTGGTTAGAAACACTATTTCCCTCCACTTCCCCCAAGTCTGCCAGTCCCTGCTTCCCTTGTGTGGACCTTTTTTTCCCAGGATGGTAAAGTCATGAGCTACCTTTCTCTGCCTCTGATCAGTCAGTATTCATTGCCTTTGTTGGTTGGGATGGTTAGGTTTAGGCATGAGGGCTGAGAATAGTTAGGGTTAGGGGGAGAATGTTGGGGTAAGCCAATCAGAGGTAGAGTAGAGTGAGTCATGACTTTGCCTGCTGTGGACGATGTAAAGCCTGTCTTCTTGGTCTTTTCCTTGATACGAAATCAACTGGCACAGATCTAACAATAGAAATTGGCAAGGGAATAGTAAGTCATTTGGGATATCGTCACAGGAAACACTTAATTTCCTATTGCTTGCATTTAAAACCACTTCCCTAATATTGCGAGAGCATGGCTGCTGCACCAAGCAAGACTTCTGCTTTCTTTATCCCCCTTTTTTTTAATGGCCTAGATGTTGAGAAACAGGATGCTTTTCCCATTAGGCCTTTGTGGCAGGTGAAAATAATCCTCACTCAAAAGAAGAGGAATTATGTTGATGATAATAATGTGTTAATGGCTGTTTGTGAGATGACCTGCAACTTATTCTTATATCCTTTACAGAATGCCTGACATCCAACACAAGTGACAGTGAAAGCAGTTCGAGTGAGTGACCTTCATCTTTCATGGTTTTTCTAGTTTGTTTTAAACTATCTACATGCAAATGCCAATTGCAATGAAACTGGGACATTGTTTAAAACGTAACTAAAAACAGAATACAATGATT
>JANJYP010004744.1:0-10392 GCA_024605115.1 Rastrelliger brachysoma | reverse complement strand
CTAACTTTTGTGGAGCAAATGAAGTTTGTGTGTCTGTGAGATTCTACATGTAAATGTTCGGGCACATGATCTACTGTATGTTGGCAAGTAAAAAATAAATATATTTAATAACTGAAAATAGCAGATTTTTGTGAGGTTATAGGAATCTAGTTCAAATTCAGAGGGAAAATCATTTAACTAGGAAGGGAATGCATGTCTTTAAAATACTGTAGGATCATCTTTTATTTTTTAGCAATCCAAACTGTATAGATAGAAGGCTTTGGGAAATCTTATATTTTGTAATATCCTGTTATTTATACCCATTAAACCTGCAGTATAGTGATGATTACACCAGTCTGCACTTTGTAAAATTTTCCTTTTTTTTCCTTGAATGTGTTGAAATACCTCCAGATTTGCTAGACTGTATTAAATCTGCCACACTTTAAAACAGATGTTTTTGGGTATTTCTTTGACACCTAAAGAACAATGTGAACTGAGCATTAGTTGAATATTTAATATGCAATGGCTTCAAATTATAAGTTAAGTAATCTATAATTTCTTTTTTTCTTCTTCTGAAGCACAGCAGAATTGTAATTTTATGGGATGCAAGCTGTCAAATATTTTTATAGGTACATTTATAGATATGATATACTTACATTTCTCTTTTTGTAAACTCCCAAGAATGCAGCCAGGTATTGGTATTCTTGGTTAAAAGCTTTTCTTTATTGGTTACAATAACTCATGGCAACATATCAGTATCACCAAGCCACTGTACAAATACAAAAAAAAGGTCTGGTGTGAAAAAGACTATAAAAATTATTCCATAACAAGTGATTATAATTTCACACAATAGCACTGTAAGAATTATCATGGCACCAAGTTCCTGGTCTTTACTGGCTTAAAACATGAAACAATAAATAAAAACAACGCAAAATTAAAAAACTAAAATGTCAGAACAGTAGGTTGTAGAGTTAATAGGGCAGTGCATTTAGTTGTGATGGTGCTGTGGTGGTGGTGGTGACATAACCAGTTAAGTGGTGTGATGCTGCTGCATTTTTAAAAAGAATATCAGAAACTATAATCAGGGACTACATTGGAGGGTTGTGCAAATACAGTCCTCAAAATACTGCCAGAATAGTTACATTTTCACATTTACTCCTTGAAGTTAAGACTTTGGCACCGTTGGTGACAAAAATGCCAAAATACTACTGCAAAACATGCCTTTAGTTACTCCAAGGATTAAAACAAGGTCACAGATTCAGGTCCTGGTACTTTATGTATTATTAACCCTAATTCTACCGACTGGGGTACCCATAGACCCTAGAGGTCTACTTTCAACATATCACAGTCACTTTATTCCATCATCTCAATTTTCATTATTGTCTCAATTAGTTCCTAATGACCTCATATCAGTTTGTTTTAACCAGTGCTTTTTTTTAAAAATACCAATTATTGTACGTATGAGGGACCCCGGTCAAAGCACCCAATTCCACCTATGCAGTTTTGATGGTGATGGAACTGTCAGTCACATTGAAGGCTTTGTGGAAAGATTACACCTGGGCTGAAATTGGTATTAAATACATATATTTTCCTTTTACACAATATGCTAATTATCAGCAACTTTCCTAAAGTAAGTTTTTCAGATAACATTATCACATAACGAATAATGTTAACAGAAGAAATAGGTTAACATTTTGCTGTGATGGTTTTTCTTGCAGTAGTTTATTCAGTACCCCAGTCTTAAATCCTTCTATGTTTAATATGTTAGTCGGAATAGGGGTTAAGGGAATAAGCTGGAGGAGACTTCAGGTAAATACAACAATAATATGAAATTAAGTCAAGCACCTTTGTGATTAATGGGTCGACTGCACAGGCACTACTCCAGGATCCAGCTATTAGTACATCTGAATTACACACAGGGTCAGGAAATGGCTGCCAGTATTACAAATACTTTCTCAGCTGTTAAGAGCTATGGTGTATTTTTTAATACACTTCACACAGCTCATGATGGATCGAAAAGGGAAAACGGGGTGGATTTAAGGAAGTAGTTGGACATTTTGGTAAATAGGCTTCATGGCTTCCTGGCAGAGTTTATTTGATGATACCATTCCACCAGTTGCTTAATTAGAAAAAAAAAAATGAAAATGGGCAGAACAGCACCATGTGGCTCTACCCAATAGAGCTGGTATGTTACGTCCCTTCCACTAGACCCCATGGGACCTATGGGCTTGAAAAATATGAATGGGTGTCTATGGGACAGAAACAATTATTTTCTAGTCCCGGTCATTGCATGTCCTGGAATATGTCTCATATTCAGCCATTCATATTTTCTCACAGAAGGGGTATGATTTACCAGCTCAGTAGCAGTATAGTAGCAAAAGATATCTCACCTCTAAAGCATACTAATTGATACATTGTATCAATTACCCCCCCACCTGACAAGTTCTTGAAATCTCCATTGGTTGCCTGGCAACTGGTCTTGGCTAAGAAATAGTCCCACACATAATTGCTGTTTTGTAGGGATTAAACAAACAATATGTAACATGCTAAATTCTTTTTTAGAGGTGCTGGTATGCAGTCAACAGTCTCCTTTTTCACTCTGTTTTAAACTAACTGCGAGGTTAAAGCCTGTAGCTCCCAAAATGTCAAACTACTCCTTTGCTGTCAGGCCATCATTTTGTCATGGGCACACATGAACTCTGATGTACACTGACTGAGATAGAAAGATGAGGTCCAACAAGTGCTGTCAACTTAATAACTTGTGATAAAAAAGCATTAACAAAAAAAAAAAAAGCCTGTTGTCAAACATTAAACAGGCAACCTGTTTGATTAGACAACCGATTGGCTACAAAATCAGATACTGATGTGACGTTATTGGATGGAGATGGAGCAGGCTGGCACTTGAGTAAAGTGAACATACATGTTTTGTTTTTTGTCACATTGACTAGTTTTCAGTTCACAGCTCAGTCTGAGAAAGAGAAAGTAACACTTAGATTTATATGTTATTCACATACATCAGCAAATCACCCCCCTCCCAATTCCCCTTCCCCTCCCAACACACACCTCAACACTGATATGCAATACATATCACATCCTACACACCTCAAAGATATTCTCAGGCTAAAAACTATAACTGTTATCTTTAACATTCTCTCAAAATGGATTAATTAATGCAAAGCTGGGTAGAAGCAGCTAAAACACATTTTTAAAAAAAGTCACTATGGTCACAACATGCAAAAGAGGGGCTTCATTGATAGTTGATTGAACCTTAATAAATACTACAAACTGCGCAGTAGTAATAGAAAGCAGAATTGTATAAAAAGTGATGTAAAACATTTGCTTAAAGACATATGGAACTGCATGTGGTCATGGTGGTTTTCTGTAAGCATGCATTTTAGTGTTCACTAGTATCAGAATGTGCTTCTATTGGGCAAATAAAACAATCTGCAATATTTCTTATTGATCGTTGTGTAAAAAGGAATAGAAAGAGGAAAACATTACTGTAGCCGACGCTAATATTACCTTCTATTATGAATGGTATCGTAAGGCAAAATGGAGACACAAAAGTGCCACATCTCACAGGGGCTCACACCCTCCTCATCCAGCCCATGTGGATTAAATGTGTTTATTTAGAGATAGGCACCAGAACCAGTTGATTATAGGTCCAACTCACACGGGTAATGTGTATCATTTTTCAAAAAAAAAAAAAAAAAAAAAAACCTTTAGAGAGGAACCAAAAAAGATGGAAAATGCGTGACAAGAAAATACTCAAAATCAGAAATACCACCTCTATGGGTAAATAAGTCACATGTGCTCGATGGTTTACATTTGTACTACAGTTTGTGAGTGCATTTCTAGCTCTCTACTAAGTGTACATTTCGGTCTACCAAGTGTACTTTCTTCACTAGCAATATTAACAGTTCATAATTTGTTTATGGTGAGGAAAAAATGAAAACACTGAAAGTCTTAAACCTCTTAAAAAAAATTTTTTTTCTTCCTTTTTTTTTTTTTTTTTTTTTAAACAGGTTTGTGGTGGCACTGGTGTGACTTTGGTGGGGCAAACATGATTTCGGTTCCATGCCGTCACTCAGTTCACACCTCACTGACAACAAAAAGGACTTGGTGATCCTTCACTTTAAAAACAAAAAAGGTAAAAATGACATGGTGAGCTCTGACCAACATCTCTCTCTCCATCCAGCTTTTGTCCAGTCTTAGAGGACGCTGACAGAGTCACTGCAGTCCCTTATGGTCCTGACATGTAGCCACTGCTCATTTAATATCCTCAGATTTGTCCGTACAAGCTTCTGAGCCATTACAGACTCACAGAGAACAGCTCCTGCTCAGGGAGAAGGTATCTCTCTTCACTTTGCCCCTTCCCTCCATCAGTGTCATTTGTATGGGCAACGTGACATCCTCATTTCAACTTTGAGGTGAAGAGTAGATTCTACAGGCTGCAGAAGGGGATACTATGATGCAAAGTCCCAGTATAGGACCATTATGGGGTTAATAATCATGTCACGCAGCTGTTTATTTGCATGAAATGGCTGTGGTTTTTAGATATTCATGATTTGAAACCACAGTCCATTTGGGTTTTCTATCTTAGCCTACTTTGGAGCTAAAGCTGAATCCAGAATAAAAACATAATTCATTTCTTGTTGGTTTTGAAGCTCTCTCACTATACACAAGCACAACAGTGTGACGGTTTCCTGACAAAACAAGAGACTGGGGTGAGGAATGGCTGGGGTGGTTTTAGTTAGAAAAAATAAAATAAAATCACCATCACAGCCATCATTCACATGAACGCTTGCAGGTACAGGATGTATGAGTTATGCCCGCTGCCTGTGACCATAATACACACGAACATATAAAGATTTTTTCCTCTTTAGTTGAAGGGCTTCACTAAATCAGAAAATACCACACACTAGAAGGAGAGTTTCATGTGTGAGCTATCTGATCTGGTACTCACACTGCTGAAACAAATGCTTAAGATTGATTCATTTTACCCAGGTCGAGCATTATGTTGTGTATTAATGTGAATATGTACATTTGAAATAAAACATAAAAAAACAAAACATAAAAAAAAAATAATAATCAAGGGTGGCAAATAAACTACAAAAATATATACATACACATTATATATGCATATATGATGCATATATACACACATATAATGCTATACATATATACTGTCTTTATATTTACATTTACATATTACACACTGACGGTCATCTTGCTTGTTTGTCTTTATCGCCCCCTACAAGAAAACTTTTTTTTTTTCTCCTTATTTTTATTTTTGATTGGACAACTCCAGTGAAACGTTCTTATTTTTGTGTACTAGCTGGGTGAAAAAAATGCCACTTGGTAAGGTAGAAAGAGGTTCTCACAGGAGGGCAGGTCGCCTGCAAAGAGAAGAGAAGTGGAGGCGAGTTGAGACGATTTCAGCTGACATAGTGTACATCCCTTCAGGTTCAGCTCAGCAGATGAGTCGGGATACATTGGGTGAGGAGGTGGGGGGAGTTGTGGGGAGGAAGTTGGCGGGCAGTGATTGAGTACAATGGGGAAGAGGTTTGTTTAGTTCCAGATCCGGAGGAAACTGTCCCAGGAACCGGTAGCCACGGCCATGCCGTCTTCTGTCACACCTAAACAGCTCACTCTGTTGTCGTGGCCTGCTAGCACACCTGGACATCAATGACAATAAACCCATCAAATGTTGATTATAAAAACTCACAGCTGAAAATTATGATGCGTAAGATCATAATTACGCAGTCTTTGAAACATTATCACCACAGAGAAGACTTTATCTGTAAGTCTGTTTTGGAGGCAGGATCTTAACCCTCAATTCACAAATAGGAATGAAACTGGCTAAATGTGTTCAAAGTTTACATGTTGTTTACATACTTTCAAACCTCAAAACAGATTTATTTATCCTGAGGAGAGAAGAAGCAGGCTAACCTGAGCTTATCGAGTATGACATTGAATATCAGTTTTTGTTTTAGCCAGTGAATAAGTGAATTTATAAATAACAGCCATTACACATGTTAAATTATTCTTTAAACAAGGTAAGTTGCCTCACATTGTTACAGAAACTGGTTTCAGTTGTCACTTACCTGCACGCTCGCCTTTCAGAGTGTCCCAGACGTTGCAGTTAAAGTCATCATAGCCAGCCAGCAACAGGCGGCCACTCTTGGAGAAAGACACAGAGGTGATGCCACAGATGATGTTGTCATGGCTGTACATCATCAGCTCTTGGTCAGCACGCAGGTCAAACAACCTGCAGGTGGCGTCATCTGAGCCTGTGCCAAAGGCATTCCCATTGGGGAAAAACTACAGGAGAAAAAAGTAGAAAGGAAGAACAAGCAAAGAAAATATTAAAATCATATTGTGTTTTTTAAGCACTCCTTTGGGACGTCTGGGCAGAGAGAGATACTTTAAAAGACACCTCCAGTCTGTCCCAGAGCCTTTAAAGGACCATCAGGGCCAGATGACAGAACAAGATTGAGACACGCTTTAAAAAGGAACACTGTTACATGATTAATATTTCAATAAAATAGAAATAATGCTTTTTGTATTTCCAGCAACAGCAGGAGCATCTTTGTATGAAATAAATACAGTACAAGATTGTATGGCAAGTTAGTGTGACTAATAATTGTTTCTATGAAAAACAAAGACAATCAATGAGCACTCCGTATAAAGCATGGTGCTGCACAACAGAACAAAAGATACTTTAAAAAGGGAACTGGTAAAATAACTACTTTTATCAATTAATTATTGTATAAATCAATCCATCAATCCCTCACGCTCCTCCTTCCTGCAGTGTGTGTGTGTGTGTGTGTGTGTGTGTGTGTACTTACAGTGACAGCGTTAATGTCAGACACATGCCCGGTGAAAGACTGCCTGCACATGCCGTCACGAATGTCCCACAGCTTGGAGGTGGCATCACAAGCTCCTGACACAAAGGTCTTGAAGTCTGGACTTAGAGACAAACTCATCACATCACCTGTGTGGCCAGTAAAACTGGTGGCCTGCTGGCCTGTCTCTATGTCCCACAATGCACTGCAAAAGAGAGAGTGGAAAGTACTTAGCACAGAAAGGTTACATACATTAAAATGGACAACAAGACTTTCACCTTAACTCCAGTATTAACACAATTAGAATATATTATCATGTACACATGCGCTTCAATCGAAATATGACTCTGGATGACTTTTAATCTACTTTTACAGATGAAGGCTATTAAAACAATGACAATGAACAAAATGTTATGCTAAACCGCAGTGTTGTCTAATATCAGACACAGGAGGACAGGAGAGGAGGAATATTGGAGAGAAACTCATGTCATGTTACTGTAATGTGGACGAGCATTTTCAATTATTCAGGCTCTGCTCCACAGCATGGAAAAAAAAAATAGTATCAATGTAATATTTCTAACATTGACACATGTAAACATCAAAGGGGAGTAGAGAGTCACTGCTCACCAGGTGGTGTCTCCAGAACTGGTCAGTATCTGGTTGTCATCCAAGAAACGACAGCAGGACAAATAACCTGGAGATAAAAAAAAGAAGAAAGAAAAACAAACAAAGGTTCAAAATCAGATAAGGAGTGCTAACTCGCTTCCTCAGTTCAGTTCTTTAACTACTCATACTGTGGCCTGATGCTGTGTTAATAGTTTATTGCCATCTAAATCCTTATTCACAATGTTGCTTAATGTATCTTGAGTTATGTTATGTTTTTCAGCAGCTATCTACACCCACATTTCTTATTATCCGAAATAAAGTTGAGGTGAGAAATTGACCTTCATTTTAAAATATTGTTTTAAGCAGGCATGTTCATCCAGCAGTGTAGCTGGCAGTAAAAGGATGCAGTACTATGACAGAAAACGCTCACATCCCTCCTCCTTCAGGGATGCGCAGGCTCTAGATTCATACTGGTGTATCGTAAAACAACAGAATTTCCTGAACTTGAGATTACAGGAAAGTCAAGTTTTACAAGTATATAAATAAATATATTTACATAACCAATGAAAAGTTCATGATAAAACAATACACTTTCAGACAGTTCACAAACTGAACTGACTATTTTCCATATTTCTGTATATATGCAGGCTGAGACGTGAGGTGAAGTTAAGTAAAAATGAACTCATATAGCAGGTGTTTTAGGCAGGAGACGAACTGTAAATCAGCTGGTGTGCAGATGTGACATCCACTGGAAACCAACAGCAACTTGTTTAGTCTTTCACGGTCTCAATTGTTTAGCTAATAAGCAAATTTATACCAAACATCTGCAATCTAAAACTACAGTTAGGAAGTACATGTGTCACAAGTATTGGATAAATGTGTTGGAAAGCTACCCTCCAAATCAAGATATGCTAAACATTATGCTGAAGTTAAATTTCACAGCAGTTACCTCAGCAATTACATTTTTATCATTCTTTATTTGACATCACAGTGAGAGTCAAGGTGCCTGTCAGTTAAAAATATTTTAAATAAAAGTTCAGCCAAAGATACGCCCTTATCTGCGTAATTTTCTGGCTGGTTCTGTACCTACCTGTGTGTCCAGGTAGTTCTCGGGTAACACGCACGTTGCCCTCACGGGTCTTCAAGCTGTATATGGAGCAGATGTTGTCCAGGCCTCCACAGGCCACATAGTTCCCAGAGGGGGCGTAGGCGCATGTCATCACCCAGGAAGAACGCAGCGGGATGGCATGCATCTGAGGACGAGGAAACCAGATAACTTTCACTGATGAACACAAGTGACAGACCTACTTACTGAAGGCAAATGTGCCATGTTAAAGTGGGCTGAGAGTAACTGGGAACATACTGGAAGAAAACTAGATTTCCCTCTAACACTCTGGACAATTCTTATCTGGTCAATCCCAAAAGTCAAAGAGCAGATTTAGTGAAATCTGAAGGAAGGTAGCATACTGCTGATGACAACAAATAGAAGACAAGGTCTTACTGAGTTCTATATTTGACAGATATGTTTCTTGGAACTCTCAGATGACTTAAACTCTGATTATGCTTTCACATTTTACAAATTCTGTTGCCGATTGTCAGTATTCTCACCTTATTTGTCGTGTAACTGTCCCAGATGATAAGCTTTCCATCTTGCGAGGCACTGACAAGTAGCCTGGAAACCAGTAAAGAACAGCAACATGACACAAGGCTCACATATTGAAAATGTGATCTACAGTACATGCACCAGGGATCATTTAAGCAATGAGAGCCAGCCACCTTACAGACCTCTATGCTAAACTGTCTGAATAAGTACAAGGTGCTCTGTGAAAAAGCATTCAGTGTGAGCTCCCTATTCCACTTTCCTTCGCTCTTTGTCCCTCTCCGTATTAACTCTATACTCATCTTGGTAAGCCACCTTTAATGTCCCACACCATGTAATATTCATTACCCCAGTTATGTAAAAACCCCCACTGTCGGGTGGGAGGCGGAAAACCTAGTAGTTGGAGAACACTGGGAAGATGGTGAGCAGGGACAACAGAATGAGACAGGTAAATAAAAACAGAAAAGGGGAGGACTGATTGAAGGTTGTGAGAGATGCAGAAACAGCTGAAACCCCTCCTATACCCCTGAGTTTGTGTTTCTGTGTCTCTTGGGACAGGAAGTGGCTTGGTGGTGCTACGCTACAATCAAGGGGAGAGCCACCACACTCAAATGTCAGTGGCTGTATACAAAATAAGACATTGGTCTCCTACGGGGTCAAACAGAGGGTGCTCAGTACATTCACACCAATACAAACATACAACAACAAAATAATCAGGATTGAATAGCCCAGCTGCTATATAAGCTACATAATAAAAAAGACAAACTCAAATTTTAGTGGTGAAAGAGAGAAAATGCTGAATATGATCTAAATGTACAATTTTTCATCAGGGGGATTGAAAAACAGAACTACTTCTCTGACCTCATGTCACTATATTCCACTTCGGTTCCAACTAGGATTAGTGCACTGCATGCATACTACAGCGATAAAAACAACCTTAAATGATCATTCTTGGTGCTTATAATTGCAGTAAATGGTTAAAAAAGCAGTTTGTAAGTTTTCCTTTAGTGGCAACATGATCGGCCAGAGTTGTCCAACCTGGATTCACTACAATTCATTTCAAAACCATCATCACATTTGAAAATCTGTCAAACTTTTAGACTTTACAAACTGCATCTTTAAGGGGATATTAAATAGGCTGTGGAGGCTGCTTGTCTCTGTGCAGAGCGAATCATAAAACTGTGATCTGAGTGAGTGTGGAGGTGGTAGTAGTGACCATCAGTTATGGCGGTATTAGTCATATTAGTAGAGGAGAAGTAGTTGTAGTAGCAGTAGTAAAAGTGGTAGTGGTACTAGCAGCAGCAGCAGTAGTAGTAGTAGTGGTAGTGGTAGTGGTAGTACTAGTAATAGGAGGAGGAG
>JANJYP010004741.1:0-34031 GCA_024605115.1 Rastrelliger brachysoma | reverse complement strand
TGCAGTTAAGTTTCATGGTTTTCAATGTGTAAAAATGGGGATGCCCTGGTGGCCCAGTGGTTAAGACACATGTAAACGCAATGACCTTTGTTGCATGTTGCACCTTTCTTTCCTGTCTGTCTACACAAACTGCAAATAAATACAAAAATACAAAAAAAAACATCTTTAAAAAAGGACAATAATGTCATCCATATTTTAATAATGGATCAAATGACTGTACGTATGTGTGAAAGATGAGACCTGTCAGGTAGTTCCCATCAGGTCTACAGAACGTTTTAGTGTCTTTAAGCTCATTATTTTGGTTTTACCATCTGCAGTTTTACTATCTGGATTCACTCTCACAACCCTAACCAATACTGTTTGTAACAGCATCAGGCAGATGTATATAAAAGCTCTAATAAACCAACTATACACCACATTCCTAACAGAAAAAATAAGTTTGGACAGATTGGAGTTGGTTTAGACCAAAAAAGTGCTAAAGTTAGACAGCTAGATATTTGACTCAAAGGTCCACTGTGTGGGATTTAGTGACTAGTGGTGAGGTTGCCAGTTGCAATTTGCCAATGAACCCTCCCGTAAATGAGTAGGAGCAATAGTGGTTGCATCTATAGTAATAGATAGGGATAGATAGTTGCAGACTCATGCTCCACAGAAACGAAGAGTAAGTAAGTTCTGTGTTAGGATTCCTCTCAAGACATCATTCTAAGCTAACAAAAACACAGCAATTCTTATTTTCATGGGATTATACACTATTTAAAATAGGCTATACATTTTACTAGATACCACCAAATTCTACACACTGCACCTTTAATTTACCAGATGGAAGATTCCAAATTATGACTAATGCTGCTAGCTAACACGTTCACAGCTATGACGCTACAAGGTGTCACACTGCTTCTACATTGTCAAAAAATCAGTTAATTCTGCTTTAATGCAACAAAATATAAGTTACAAAGTGCCTTTTCACAAAGATACATGTGTGTTTTGTGTGTGTTTCTGTGTATTTCCAGCTTCTAGCCACAGTCTTGTCCCAGTCTGCCAAAGCTAAAGAGCATCTACTGGAGCAGTCCAAGTCTGTGGACCAGCCTCCAGGTAGGACAAGGAAGGGCAAGAACACCCCAGTGATTGTACTTCTCTTGATGAGTTTACTTTGGGTTTTAGACAATGAGTTCACAGAAACCATACTTGCAAGTGTTATGAAACTGGTGAGATTGAGAATGAGGGGGAGGGAGGGTTTTTTAAATAGAGAGATAACGCTGAAAAACACAGAGCAGGAGATTTGGGTTAAAAAAACAAGAGTTTTATTCCACTGGTCTTTTAAAAAAATGTCATCTTGTCATTTCTGTGCACATACACACACTTATACATGCACACACATACATACACACAGATCTTGGCTGGTTTTACAGACAGATGGCAGGCGCAGAGGATGTAGGAGGGAGTGTAGAAGGGTGTGATTGGTTAAGGAGGTTTGTTATGTCTTCGTAAACAAGAATTCGATTGGTTGATTGTCAAAGCAGTGAGGGAGATGCAGCAGAAACCAGTTGGAGGATGAGGGCGCAGGTCAGTTAACGAGATGAGTAAAATCATCTGTTGATCGATGCACATTTACATTCGTAGGGCGACAGTTTGAAATCTGCCAATGATATTTCTCCCAGCAGGCTCCGCCAGCTCCTCTCGGACATCAAGCCAATCGGGCTGTCCGCTCCACGAAGCCCCACCTTACGACGCCACAGCATCCAGGAAGGGGGAGGTGCCAGGCGAGGGGAAGGTAGGACAGTCCCAAATGCCCACAGATTCAGTCCTCTCTCCCGCTTTCATACAAACACACACACATGAATCACACACATGCAGCATCCAACTGCAGAATGTAGATTCTCAGTCACCTTAACCACAACCCTCACTCACAAACACACATAGAACACACACACACACACACCAAGATGTCCCAACGGTTTCTCTCGCAACTGGCCTCGTCCGTGCTGCGAGTGTTCGGATGCAGCCACG
Organism: Rastrelliger brachysoma; assembly: GCA_024605115.1. NCBI lineage: Eukaryota > Metazoa > Chordata > Actinopteri > Scombriformes > Scombridae > Rastrelliger > Rastrelliger brachysoma. Next base: position 32,024 of record JANJYP010004741.1, on the reverse strand, counting down.
ACACGGTGAGTGTGTGAGTGGAAGATCTTCAGCTTGATCTTGTATGAGACCGTGAATGAGAAATCTCATATATATATATATACAGACGTGTGTGTGTGTGTGTGTGTGTGTGTGAGAGAGAGAGAGAGAGAGAGAGAGAGAGAGAGAATCCTGTCCTCTCTTTTTTATCTGTTACCTGCTCTCCATTATAATTCACACTTTAGTTGCAGCTTCTCTTCTTCCATTGCAGTATTTTTTTTTCTTCTTTTGCTGAGATGAATGCTTAATATCGATCGTTGGAAGGTCCACCTCAAGCATAGCTCATAACTCTAGTTTAGATATTTCGGTGTGTTTGTGTGTGTGTGTGTGTTTGTGCTGGCAGGTGCCCCAGCAGTGTGCATGGCGTGGGTGGATTAGGTTGGCACAAGGAGTGCGAAATCTGAGCTTACACCTTGTACAGTAAGATGTCATTTACTGTAGTGTGTGACTGTGTGTGTGAGCATGTGTGTGTGTGTGTGTGGAATTACATTAAATTCATATCTTATTGTATAATTATTTCAAGCTTGATGAAGCAATGAGCATATTTAAAAAGCAGGTGGTCGTGGTGGTTGTGTATGCGTGACTTGCCTGTGTGTGTGTGTGTGTGTGTGTGTGTGTGTGTGTGTGTGTGTGTGTGTGTGTGTGTGTGTGTGTGACATATAAGCCATGTTCTCATGGCCATCTGTTAGCTAGAGTCCTCATTCCTCAGCATCCAGTGTCCTAATATTTCCCTCAGCAGGGTAAAGAGAAAGAAAGATCATTTATCTAAGGGACAGAGTGGATGAAGAGGAGGGCAAGGATGGAAGAAGGAGGAAAGATGACAAAAAGGAGGAGAAAGAGAAAGAAGCAGAGTAAAGAAAGACAGGAGGCATGTAGGAGTTTAAAAAGAAAGTGTGAGAAGTACTCATGCAGTGGTTTTATAGTTCCATCTAGTCCTGTAGCTTTGGTCCACTGCTAGTCCAACAACAGTCTACATCCATTAGCTGTTCAGAAATCCTTTATTGTGTTTGGTTGAATTTCCTAAGTTCATACTTTCTACTGGAAAGTTTTCAAACCAGTGATTTACTTTCAGTTTGCAGCATTACAGCTTAAGGAGTGTCTTTGTAAGCAAAGGCTTTGGTAACATTTAGGTTGCCAGCTACATTTGTAGCGCTAGCCACAATGTACAAAAAGCTTTTATGAGACCTAATATTACATACAGTATACACATTGTACCTCTTTTACTCAGCTAAAGGAGTAATATGTGGGCAAGTTACCTAGGCAACTACTACAACCTTGCATTTAGTTAGTGTACATTTCCTATAACTATGTAAGAGCTAACCCATTTCATTGAATTATTATTAGAGTTACTTTTCATTTGGTTAACACTTATCCAAACCTTACCATTAGACAATAACCAGGCTGTGAAAATATAGTAGGTAATATGCTACTTTGTGTAAACAATGAACACACCTCATGAACACATAATGATAATTACAGTAGAGGAAGGGTAGTTATAAGTATGATGTTTTGCTACTGTTCATATTTTCATGCATTTCAAACATTGCTTCAACAAATCTTTCAGCAATCAGCTGTTTAGATTTTGAGTGTTCACCACCATGATGACCACTTCTTTAAAATGTCAAATGCAGATGAACCTGCTGCGGGTAATCTGCAGCTCTCATTGTAGCACTCCACTTACTGTAGGCAGGGGCTCTCTCCTTCCTAACATAAGCCTGGTTTTCACTCCAGGGCCAAACAGGGCTAACCAGGGCCACTTCATTCACTTACTTGTATTATAATGCTACTTATGCATTATGAAAATCCTTGAATATTCAAGAATTGATCTTTTTCACATCAGAAAAGATATACTGACTACACAATAGGTTGATCATCATTAAAGGACAACAGTTTATTGCTATACATACCTAAATTGTGGCCCCTGCTTGCCAGAACTTGGCCCTGTTGAGAAATTGTGGCTGTTGAAAAACCAGACACGGAACCAGTGACAGCATGCCCCATGTCTTCTCTCCTGTAGAGCTCAGAGGCCGTTGTCCAATGGCTGAGCGACTTTCAGCTGCAGGTCTACGCTCCAAACTTCCTGGGCGCTGGGTATGACTTGCCCACCATTAGCCGAATGACCCCGGAGGTAAGGCACCTGATCCGTGACCCTTGAACACCAGAGAGGTCACAGGCACCTCCAAGGACCACAATATAGACAAGCCTGAACAGCTTTGATTTGTGCTGTCCTTGATGTTTTCAAGATGCATGAATATCACTTTAAAATCTCTCAAATAAGCACAATTAAATCACTAAACTGAGCTCAGCTATCATCTCCCCGCCTCCTACCAAACCTGGCCTGGTTTAACTTTTCACCAGCGTTTTTCTTTGACCCCTGGTAAATTTAAATATCACAACTCTGAAGTAATCTATAATAATTGTCTTGCTTTACACTATGTGCTCTTAATCAATCAAATTCCTAGAATACAAAATGGTCACTTATAATATTCAGTCTACTACACCTGTACCCAGGTTTTAACCACTTTTAGCTTATTCTTGCACATACAGTGATTGAGTCTCTTGGCTCTCATCAGCCCTACAATATAATGTTTGTGCAGACTAAACCAAAGGTAGCAGGCTAGTAAATATTTGAGTGGCCAGAAACTCAACTTTAAATGAATGCTCATGTTGCTCTGTGGTTGCCGGGGCAGGACGTGTCCGTAAATGTAGCATGGCCAACGTCACCCACAACAACTTACTGTCTCTCCTAATTTTGTTACTGGGTTATTGTGAGTCTTTCTGCCCTTTTGTGGTCACTTAATGCATCTTTAAATAACAGCAGGAAAAGGAAAATCCAAAGCAAGACCTGTCTGCTTAATGAAACAAATAATATATGCATTTAGTAGGCCTACTTATTTTTTATCCCTAATAAATCACCACCTCTGAAAATTATGAATTTATAACAATAATTAAAAGAATAAAAATAACCAAAGGGTTGACTAGACTGTCAGATTCTTCCTACCGTTCTCTTTCCTAAATTACATATTTAATAATGTGAATAATTATTAGCACCTCAACATTGCATTAGTTCAGTAATATTTTTTTAATTGCAACCATGACTTCTAATGTTATGCAATTTTACTGTACACATTTCCCCAGGCATAATTCTGTCATAATTCTGTCTGCAATTAAATACAATTTACAACTTATTTTATCTGTAATGACAATATAAAATTAAGCTCTATTGACATTTCTCCAGTTAAATGAACTGGTGTAAAAGTAAGAAGAGCAGATGTACAACCCTATGACCCTCCCCTCACCTTCCACACTGCTGCTGCTGCTGCCTGTTCTGGAGAAGTAGACCAGTGCTATCTGCCACACTCACCTACATACAAATAATTTATAGCTCATATAAATTATTTGTATCTATACGTACACTCCGTTCACAGCTGTGCATGCTGATGGGTTCAGAATGGAGCTGAGTTATTAATAGAAATATGTTGTAGAATCACAGCCTTCTACTGTGTGTTTATATCACATCAGCATATTATTTATAGGTCATACAACCAACTGTGTGTAAGTGTGACTTAATCTAGGTGAGTGTTGTGAATGTGTCTTCTTGTTTCTCCACCACAACAACCACTGATGTACACAAAAAGAAAAACTAAATAGACAGTGACGTGATAATGCTCTTTAATTGTTAATTAATCACAGTTCAAAATAAATCAGCACTCTATAATTTTAATTTCACTTTCCTTTGAAGAATCCAGCTGATTCTTTATTTACAATGCTTCCTTTTCACCGCAGACATTTGCTTTTGCTTTCCTTGCGTTTCTTATGATTTTGAGACATTTACATTTCTGCTCTTTTTCTCTAATCTGGCAGAAGCTTTCATCAGCTGTCATGCTGTCTCTTATTTCTTGCAAGTTTTCTTGTGTGTGAGTGTGTGCGCAAGAGAGAGTGACTGCTGGAGTCTTGGGGAGAATTTAATGCACTTTGTGGAGGTAAAGCCTTCACAGGTCACTATTGTATCTTACTTGTGTGTGTTGTGTGTTTGTAGGACCTGACAGCTATCGGAATAACTAAACCAGGTCACAGAAAGAAGATGACATCTGAGATTAATAAGCTAAGTGTCACAGAGTGGCTTCCTGATCAGAAACCTGTGAGTGAAAACACACACATACACACACATGCACATGTACAGGTTTATCGATCAATTAGATGCTTGCCTGGCCTGCTAAAACTACGACTGTCTACCATGTTTTTATTCATTGAAATTCCAATTGTTACTAGCTGCAAGCTGCATTAGTGTCAACTGGCCTGGTGAACAGTCATGTTTCTGGTGTTCCTGTAGGCCAATCTAGGAGAATGGCTGTCTGCTATTGGTTTAAGTCAGTACCACCAAGTGTTAGTGCAGAACGGTTACGAGAACATCGACTTCATCACGGACATCACTTGGGAAGACCTGCAAGAAATAGGCATCACCAAACTGGGTAAGACATGTATTATATTTTGTCTATATAGAAATATAGCTGTCCTTAGTAGCTACAGTATAACCTTTAAAGCACTGAGTGTATTATTGTCTATCATCCAGTTAAGTACCACAGACAGCACTTAATGCTGCAGTAAGGGAATGCTTTCTTTTAGGTCTTTGCTATTATTAAGCTTAACCTTGGTTATTTGGGATAGGGGCAGAGTAGACTTGCTTTGAGGAGTCTCAAAAATGACTAAATTTAATAAATGGTTATAAAAAAACATGAAAAATATAATTGTTGCATCAGTAAATAATGCATATAAAGAGACAAGCACTTGAAGATAAAACATATGTCATGAGGATAAGTGCATGCTGTCAGTGAACTTCCATCCAGCATCTACCAACTAACTTTGTTAAGACTTTCGGCCACAGTAGCAAAAGTTAAAGGTCCAGTGTGTGGGTTTTGGGGACACATAGTGGTGAGGTTAAAGATTGCCACAAATTGAATACCTCCCTTTTTAAGCACAAAAAGAGAATGTACAGTGGCTTTGAAACTCATGAAGAGCCAGTGTTTTATTTGTCCATTCTGGGCTACTGTAGAAACATGGCTGTATAACTTGGTGGTCCCCATATAGGAGGACCCTCTCCCTATGTAGATATAAAAGGCTCATTCTAAGGTAACAACAACTGGGTGATTAGTCAAATATACTTATAGCCAGTTTCACTAGATACCACTAAATTCTACACACTGCACCTTTAATACAGTGACGCTATAGTAATAAGCAGAGATACAGCATGTGAATGATGTCGTCCATTTGTCTGTGTAGTTTTATGACTAAAGTTAGCTTTAGCCAGGTAGCTGTCATTGTTTCCATTTCAAGCTAGTGAAAAGAGAAATAAAGGATGATGATTTCACTCATTCATATAAGTAAAGTAACAATTTTTATCTATGTATTCAGTCATGTTAATTAGATTTCTAAGGTCCATAGTTGAAGGCTGTATTTACATTCTAAGTTACGGGTATATTTACATTCTTAAATGACAATAGAAAACATGATTTATCTTGACAGAAATATTTGAAATTATTATGATTTTAATGAGACAAGAACTTCAAATCTGCCAATTTTTTAGGCCACCAGAAGAAGCTGATGCTGGCGGTGAAGCGGTTGGCTGAAATGCAGCGCAGTTCAGAAGGGCGGGGCTCCCTCAGAAAGAAGCCCCCGCCAATCACACAACAGCAGGAAGTCATATCGATGGATAGCCCGCCCCCAGACGGTGAGCTAGCAAAATTTAATTGTAAACTTTTAATGAGATTTAACTTAAATCTAATTGAGAATGTGCATATGCTTATCTATTTTTGAACATTATATGTCTATCTTCAGAAGTCATGTCTCCAAAGATGACTACCTTCCAAGACAGCGAGTTGAGCAGCGAGCTACAGAATGCCATGACCCAGCCAGGTCAGGAGATCAAAGCTCAGCGAACTCGCAGCCTCAGTAAAGACCATGATGAGGTGATGACAGGAGGAGGAGGTGGCAGTGGTGGTGGGCCACCGAAGAAGGAGGCACGGACAATGAGGCAGCAGAGCAGCCAAGGAAGCAGCTCCTCCCACAGGGGCAGCGTATCCTCTCAAGGCAAACACCGTCACTCCCACTCTCACTCCCACTCCCAGCCCGCACCTCCCTACACACCCCCTCACACCCCTACCAAGACCAGGACCTCATCTTCCTCTTCCACCTCCTCTATCCAGAGCGCAGCTTCCCCGCAGGCCAAACCCAAACCATCCCCCCAGTTTATCCAGGGGGACAGACCTCATTCACCGCGCTCACAACCACCTCAGTCTCCAACCCACCGTGGAGCTCCGAATACACAGCCTATGCCCCAACAACAACAACAACAACAACAACAACAGCAGCAGCAGCCTCAAGTTCAGCTGCCGCCTCAAATCCAGCCTCAGCACCAGGCCCAGTCTCAGAACCAGGCCCACCCTCAGCACCACCCACAGACACAGGTTATGGAGGTCAGGGAGAGCGCACAACCGCAAGTACCTCTCCTCTGTCTCCCACCAGAGGCTGAGCTGGCAGAGGGAGATGGAGTGGAACCGTCAGCACTCCAGAAGAAGCGCGCTCACAGTCTCAACCGATACGCCGCCTCAGATGGCGAATGTGACGACAGAGCAGGAGGAGGCAGAGAAGGAGAAGCAGAGGTCTCGGGAGGTCAGAACTCGGCTGTCGTCAGGGGAGAAGGTGGCAAATACGCTACAGTCACTCACCGTGTCAGTCGCAGCCACTCCGTCCGCAACCAAGAAAAGAACATCAATCGCAACCAGATACAGTCCTTTGCTTTGCGCCAGAAGAAAAAAGGTCCGCCCCCGCCGCCACCCAAACGTTCCAGCTCTGCCATCTCCAGCTCCAACTCCAATCTGACAGATGCAAACGCGCAACCGTTGGCGCTCACCACCACTGGCGGGATGCTGGACGTGCCTTACCACCAACAGCGGCGGGCCAGCGACCTGGGTGTGTCTGTGGAGACAGGTGTTGTGGAGACTAACAGCGTGGGTAGTGTGAGGAGCATTGCCGCTATGTTGGAGATGTCTTCTATTGGAGGTGGTGCCAAAGGGATGGCGCTCCAGAAGAATTTCTTGCAGGTAAGAGAGGCGAAATATCATAGAAACATTTTAGAAATATCAAAATATCATCTGCACATATATATATGCACACACATATCAGAAGTGTCAAAAATATTAGCTAAAATATGGTTGTGTGTTTATTAGGTGGGGAAAACACGTGAAGCCATCGGTCTGGATGGTGAAGTGGTGAACCGAAGGCGGACCATCAGTGGGCCGGTCACTGAGCTTGTGGCAGCTGCCAGACGTGACCAGCCAGCTCCTACTTTCCCCAATCCTTCAGCCCAACCTGAAAACTCACCTCCACCTGTAACGTCCTCCTCACCCCACCCTCCTTCCTCACCACACCCCAGCTCGGGAGGTAGTGGCAGTTCATCGGAAAACTTGCCCTTCGCAGAAGAGGGAAGTCTGACCATCCGCCGGCAAGGTCGAGGAGAAGGACAGGTAGCTATCTATATACATGTCTATCTATCTATCTATCTATCTATCTATCTATCTATCTATCTATCTATCTATCTATCTATCTGTCCATCTTTCTGTCTCTATATTGTTCTATTGTTCTATCATTCTATCGCTCTGTCTATTGGTCTATCTATTATTCTATTGTTCTATCTAATATACATTATCTATGTAATGTAATGCTCTGAATTGCAATGTGAGCTAATGTATAGTGTAAATCCATAGTGAAGCTTCTGTGTTTTGTAAGCTTTATTTGTGCTATTCATGTATCTTTGTCAATGTTTTTGACTGTTTGTGCAAAAATTGCCACTTGTCATGAATGTATGAATTTTCCGTTAGTGTGTATTTTGTGTCTGTCTGCAGGGCGACGGCGAGGGTCCCCAGGGAGAGGGTGGCTACACGCAAGAGGATATCTCCATGGTGGAAGCTACAGCGACCTTAAAGCGACGGCCCCGCAGCTCCAAGGCCCACCCCAACGGCTCCGACTTCACCCTCCAGGAGTCGTCCACCGTCAAACGACGACCCAAGAGCCGCGACAAGGAGCCAGAGGGCTTTGCAGATCTCACAGGTGCTAATGGAGAACCTGTGGGCGGCGGGGCACCAAACACAACACAGCCAGTTCCCTATCAGAACGGCACAGCCACCGTGAAACGCCGCCCGGTGTCTGATGCTGGAGTGACAGAGCAACCACAACCCCAACATCAGCTTCAACATCAACTCCAGCACCAACCCCAATATCAGCCACAACCCCAACATCAACTCCAACACCAACCCCAACCTCAACCACAAGTGGCTGTTGCCCCTCGCAGGAACAGTGTGGACCAAGCAATCTCAGTGGGCAGTGAAGGAGTTCCAGTGAGGAAACCAAAGCCTCCAGTCTCCCCCAAGCCTATCGTGGCACAGATAAAGAGACAGGGAGGCCCACAGACCCCACCACAGGCTGTCACCAACAAGAGAGTCCCTCTACCAGGCCCTGGGACACCAGGCAGCCCAGGTACTGTGTGTGGAGTGTGTGTGGTAGTGAATGAAAATGGGGGGACAAAAACAGTTATTTAATGCTTTGCTTTTTGACCAGTAAAACACAATGTGGATCATCCTTTCTTACACAAGTCTTTCACACAAGCTGTGGGTCTCTTATCCTCTTAATAAATGTGCTTCAAACAGCCTTGTTAGTATGAAGTGCCATCTGAACATGTCTAAAAGCAGAAGTGTTTACAGCAGTTCTAAATGGCCATATTGCAAGGCATGGAGTAAAGTTGATTGTCAGTTATATGTAAGTGAGATGCGATTAGTTGTAAAAATGAGGGTATCAACATACACTTGTTTGTGTCTACAACAATGACATAAGTATTTATAGCTTGAGAGTTCAAACCCTGCTCACTTTCTTATCTCAACAAGCTAGTCAAATGCTGTGTGAAGTCGGCATATTTGTCGGTTTCATAAAGTTACAACAATTGCCAAAAGCAACTGCTAAACTTTTGACATCGGAAAGCTGACATCAGGGGGGGGGGGACTCTCAACAAGCACTAAAGGCATATTTTAGCCTTAACGTAACACAAACCTGTCAAAGTGTAACTATCCACAAGACAAAGGACTTAGTAAGGAGTGTCGTCCAATCACATCAGAAGTCAAACCTGGTTGTAGGCAATTGATTGGCCACTCAAAGGCCAAGTGACGGAGGTACTTGAGTAGAGACTGAATAAAGTTTCCTTAAATCATGATTCTCTCACAGTTACAGAAATCCAGAGAAGAGAGTTCCAGACACTCTTTGAAAATCTGACAAAGGATAACAGTTTAAGCCTTTTATCTACAGCACTATTACAGTAAATGACACATGTTGACCCTTCAAGGCCCTTTGAAGCCAGAGGCTATGGAACAGTTGTGTGATTTTTGTCAGTAACCTAACCTTGCTCTTCTCTCTTTGTCTCCATCTCTGTAGTGGAAGGAAAGAAGATCCCTCCACCAGTCTCACCAAAACCAGTTCCCCCACCAACTGCGCCCAAACCAGCCAAGCTCATCCACTCCATGACCAGCCCGCCGTCCCCGACCCCAGCCCCCCCTCTGGTCAAGCAGCATACTGTGGTGACCCGACAGACCAGCTCACCCCCCAACTTCCCCCATTCCAACACCCCGAGCCCGCCGAACGTCAAACCCTCAAGCCCATCTTCCCAAAGCCCACACACCCCTCAGACCCCCACCACGCCACAGACGCCCCAGACTCCCCAGACTCCACAGACTCCCCAGACTCCTGCCACTCCCAGTCCGACACCTCCACCTGTCAAGCCTCCTCGCTCCTCCATCGGGGGCGTGTCAGTGGACAGCGGGATGACGGGGGGAACGGTCACAACACCGACTCCCACATCGACAGACTTTGCCGTGGATTCTTTAGTGCATCAGAAGCTAGAGGAGACGAGCGCGTCGCTGGCTGCAGCACTGCAGGCTGTGGAGGATAAAATACTTCGGCATGAGGAGTAAGAACACACATATGAACACCCTCATAGTAACACACACAAACACACTACACATAAATCACACACTCAAATATACTTAGAGGCTTCCAGTTTCATGGCAGTGGTGTACAGATTCACCTTTATTTCCACCTGGTGATGATAGTACATGAATCTTTCGCCTCAGTGGTTATAAACGTATCATACTAAAGACTAAGTGCACATTTAGGAGTCCTCCACAAGATTCTCCTTTTAAAAAGAGTTAGCCAAAAACAACAAAAATTAACACTCACATAAACATCACAGTGATAGGACTACATAAAATAACAGAAACTGTCTTTTGGGAAACATTTGTGTGATGTGCAATTTATTATTTTTTTTTAGTTTGGCTCATCCACTAACATGGAAGGGGTGGGATTTTATTATTTTTATATTATTTATATTGCAGCCAGCCACCAGGGGGCAATTGAGATAAGAACTTTCATGACGTCCATCTTTACACACAGTCAATGTGTTTAGCCAGCCTATGGCTAATATTAGATTTTTCAATATTAGATTTTTCATTTAAATTAAGTAAATTCTGTTCATTTTATTATTATTGTAGCTCCAGGTTTTCATTATTGCTGCTAACACATATTACTGTGAAACCAGAGGCTCAGGGGCATAAATACTTAGCATAAGATTTAAAGTATTCTGCATCACCAGCTATAACTTATTTTTCTGTGTTTGTGTGTGTGTGTGTGTGTGTGTGTGTGTGTGTGTGTGTGTGTGTGTGTGTGTGTGTGTGTGTGTGTGTGTGTGTCCATGTGCTCGTTTAGCTCTGTGGCTGAGCAGAAGACCACAGTCAGCATCCTCGATGACATTGGCAGCATGTTCGATGACCTGGCCGACCAACTGGACGCCATGTTGGAGTAACCATAGAAACCAGTCAGCGTGTCTCCATGGCAACGCTGCACCAGGAGTGACTCAGATGGCACAATGGGCAATATTGCCTCTCTCTATCTATCTCTCCTTCTCTTTCATCCTTTCTCTCTCTCTGCTGTGCCCATCCACTTCTCACTCTTCCCCCCGTCTCTGGCGCCGTCCATCCGTCTCGTCCGTCTCTCCATCCAACGCTGCTCTGGAAAACCGCTCTTCTTTTTCCTCTTATTCTCTTCTTCCTCCCATCTTCTGCCACTGATGATGAACACAATGGTGGAGCAGTTCCACGTGGACATGTGGCAGAGAGGGTGCAAGAATGAAAAAAACGGACATAAAGAGAGAGAGACAATTAAAGAGAGAGAAAGGAGAGGGGTAGAGAAAAAAAGGACCAAAAATAAACTGACGGAGAGAGAAAATAAAAAACAAACAGACAAAAAAAATCATAAGATGGAGAGATGAAGAAATGCAACAAAATGGAGGAGACTGCAATCAAAGTGGGGATCTTTTAAGAACTCCACACGGACTCATGAAGCTGAACAAATAACAAACTAAACTAATACTGATTGAAAAAACCAACTGTGTAATGAATCATAGTATGGTATGTGTACATTCTAAGCATGGAGAGTTTATATCTACTGAAAAAGTCCTGCATTAGCACAGTAATATATATAATATACCGATAAATATGAATCTCTAGCTCTATGGTTTGATGTCTTGGTTCTGTGTGGAATGGTGACCTCTGGTGTTGTGACGATGTAAAAATGACTTGGTGGAAAAATTTTATCTTGTGACCAAAACGAGACTATTCAGCTCCTGAGGTGTGTGTGTGTATGTATGTATGAGAGAGAGAGAGAGAGAGAGTTGCATGTGTGTGTGATAGGTATATGAGCATCAGGTTTGTAGATAGGAATTTCAGGATTGAGTTTCCTGTCCTGGCTGCATCCTCATTGTCATCCTTAACACACACACACACACATATATATATATACACACACAGGAGAAGCACAATGACCCATGCAGCCAGCTTGCACACACACAAATAAAATGGGAGTCTGCACAATATACATTTAGATGAGAGAAAGGGGAGGGAGGGTGGAAACTGCAGTAAGAAGACAGTAGGTTGAGTTTGGAAAGCAGATGTTAGGTTCTGGAGGGAGGGAGGGGGGGGCTTTAGAAGGTTTTTGGAGAAAATTGAGGATGAAAGGCATTTGGGAAGGTAGGTAGAGCAAAGTAGAGGTAATGGAATGGAGCAGTTTTTCAGGAGGTAGAGTGCCAGGAAGTGGGGTTTAAAGGTCGGCTAGGCTAGGCTCCGAACTCCCTCCTTGAGAGATCACCACAGTCAGAGCCATGAGTTTCAAATCATTCCTGATACCTACTGTTGCTTCAAAACTCATTAAAAAACCAAAGGTGGAGCAACAAATACACTTTTTAACAACTTTAAACCAGTTCACTATAATAAAATGTAATCCTCATACTGTCAAAAATCTGTATTTTCGAACACTTTAAAGTAGGGATGCATCAATCCAGTGTTTTCCTCCTCTAATCCAGATCCACACAGTGCCTCTAAAGAACTGTTCAGAAGTTCTCATGTATTGTTTTATATCATTAAATCAAAGCAGATCTGAATTGGTGCTTCAACGCTAATCGATACAGGAAAAGTGAAAGTAAAAGCAGATCTCTACTAAATTTATCTAAACATAAAATATTAAACGTGTTCCCTTTTAATAGACTAAATTATGAGTGCTTTGAAAAGTAAAGCTTGGAGGTTGAAATGTGTTTTATATGCACTGATTACACTGCATGGAATCATTTAATGTAAGGTAACTAGAATCCGCAGCCTGCTTCCAATGAATGAATGAATGTACATGATTATCAACATTTTATACTATTGGTGAAATAACTGTATTTAATGTGCACTGGTTACATAGTGGTGATACTGATACTGCATCCCTACTTTTAAGACCCTATTATCATCGGCAGATTTACACATCCCTGATTTCTTTTTGTCCAAATTTAAAAAAGAAAGTTAAAAAAAAAAAAAAGAATTATGAAAGAGGATAGAAACCCCTTCCTGACACCTCAGTGGACATCCCTATCTCTCACGTCCCACACTCTCCCAAACACCTACCCCTTGTTGCCATGACAATCTACATCATCATCATCCCATATCCCCATCTCCATGGTTACTACGCGGTGTGTTGCCATGACAGTGTGTTCATGGGAAAAAGAAAAAAAAAAAGAGAAAATAAAATGTGTTAAGATGTGGAGCGAGAGGCGGCAGAGAACTGTGGAGCTGAATGGTTTGTTTCAGTTTTTAAAGAGGCACTCCGGTTTTGGTATAGGTTCCAGAAAGCCTACACTTCCCATAATGCAACTTAAACTCACCCTGCTTTGTAAACACACATCTTTCAAACTCCACGATGCAAGCTTTCTTTTACAAATTCAGTCTTTGACATCATCAGGGTCATTCTTTTTAATCCATATGTGTAAAACTGGCGGAGTGCCCCTTTAAAGTCCCTCGAACCGAATCCAGCCAAAGCAAAAATGGAGGTTTCGCAGTCCCACAGCAGCCACACACTCCTTATATTAAGAAAAAAAACATTAAGAATCCAAGAGAATAGTTGTGGTATTTAAAAATTATGAAAATCACATAGAGATTATATATATGGATATTTGCAAAAATAAAAAAAATGAAGTGTATTTATGATGTGTGTGTCATCCTGAAGACTATTTTTCAAAGTTAAACAGATCTAATCTGAGTGTTGAATCAGTTTGCTTCTCCATGCTTAAGTGGTCCGAGCTGATGAATCATTGTAGGATACCATGGGATATTTACAGGAAGCTTTTTTTTTTTTTTTTCTTTGTGTGTGTGTCCAGGTGTGGCAGTGTGTATAATACAAGCAATTCTTGTTGTTCAGTTTCATTATTATTATTATTTTTTTGTATTATTTTAAATGCAATGTTTGGGTCTTCTTTCCTTTAATAACATGTGCCTTGCTTTGTGATTTTGGTCTGACTACAATACAGTAGATGGGTATGAACTATAAATGGGGATCTCTCTCTTGTTCTGTTTTTTTTCCTTTGTTGTCGGATGTGTCATCACTAAAGTGATACCCCCCCCCCACCTTCTGTCACCACCCTCCCTTCCTCCTTCCCCACCACCAACTTAATCACAGATGACGTGCGATGTCTTTAAACCAACTAACCACATGCAACAACCATACTGACGCCGCTTCCAGTAAAACAGCTGACCTTTCGCAAACTTAACATGATGCATTCAAGTGCTTACTGGAACATACAACATCTGGATATCATATTCAAATACTATATTTGAAGAGTATTAAAATAATTAAAAGGAATGAGGGGAATATTGAACCATTACTTTTAAATTGTAGATTTGCAAAAAAACAACAAAAAAAAACCAGATGTGTAATCAGTGAGTGCAGTTATGATGATAAATCCAGATGTGTATTAAATGTATAGGTGTATATTTGAGTTTTGTTACATCAGACTGACACAAATCTTAATTTTTTCTGCTATGGCAAGTAGGTCAAAGTTTATTATCAGGTGCCAGAAACCTGAAATTTCAAAGAAGATGTTCCTTTTTTTCTAATTTATTTTGTAGCAGATAAACGCAGGGTAACCTCACTTCCATGGTACTGTAACTTCCCCTGATCACACACCCTCACACCTTTAATTTAAAGCTTAAAAACCTTTTTTTTTTTAAACTGGCCCTTTTAGCCTTTTCCTTTCCTCGAGTCTCATTCTGGTCATCTCGCATGTTGTTTTGAAGTGTGTTTGGACATTAAGGAGGGAGAGGATTATAAAAAGTGAAATACTGATGATTAGATGGTGAGAAAAAACACACACACACACACACACACACACAGATGGTCCAACATGTTGTGGAGCAAGAGTACTGTTTCATTTTCTTTCTTAACTTTAAAAAAAAAAAAATCAAGCTGGTTTCATTTGATTTTTTTTTCCGCCTGTGCTTATCTGAACAGATACCTGATCGGTGTCTCCTCTGCTCTGCAGTGACTGTATGCGAGTGCTCGAGAGAGGCCGAGTGTGTGTCACGTGTCGCTCTGCTATTGACTGTATGAAACTGATATGTGTGAATGTATGTATGTGTGTGTGAGTGTGTGTTGTAGTGACTGGACAGTGGTGTGCTTGCAGTGACTGCATCTTATGGCCATCTGCTCTGAATAAATAAATGTTCTATACAAACTGCAGCTTCTCTTTGTGTGGTGAACTTTGTGATTCCAGGGTCGTCCTCTAGAGGGCAGCATATGACCGTATCAATGTTTCTAACACGTCACATCCATGTTACTCTCACCGGTGCTTTCAAATTTATTTTTGGCTCATTACATGTCAGAACATGCCCAAAGCTGTTTAATTAAAGGAAGAGTTAAACATTTGAAGATTTTTTTTTTTTTATGTCAAGTGTTAGCTGAGAAGATTGATGTCTACTAAACACACTAAAATATTAAGCACTCAATTATATGTGCAATATTGATTTTTTTAAATATAAAAGTACTCCAAGTCAACTTACTCACTTTTTCTCATAAGCTTTATCAATAAATGAAGATGGCTCAATTCTCATTATAGCACTTAAAACACTGACTCGTAGTTTTAATAATTAAGACCATTGACCATTTCATGTAATTAAAAAAGGTAGTAAGTCAAAATCTACTTTTAAAAAGGTCAAGAGCAAGCTTTAAAGCTTAATTTCTGCATAATATTTAGCATCAGTCTTATGTGGAAGGGAGCTGTAGCTATAAATTAAAAAAAAATAATAGTGTGAACTAGGGTGTGGGCTATTTGTATGGACTGTATTTGATGAAGTAATCATTTTTTAGAGTTAGGGTTAGAAACCCCAACCCTGAATTGGACTGTGGTGAAATAAACAGTTCTCAAAGTGTACAACAGTTTTATTGATC
Source organism: Rastrelliger brachysoma (assembly GCA_024605115.1). Classification (NCBI taxonomy): domain Eukaryota; kingdom Metazoa; phylum Chordata; class Actinopteri; order Scombriformes; family Scombridae; genus Rastrelliger; species Rastrelliger brachysoma. The sequence goes on along the minus strand of JANJYP010004741.1, from coordinate 16,157 downwards.
AATGATCAACTCAGGCTTAAACGATTACAAGTATACAAGAATTTCACTGAACAGTGAACACACTTTCAATCTTCCCCTCCTTTACCTTTCTTACCAAGGCTAAGTGGTGGCCAGATCTGCATTAAAAGGAAAGTAGAACACTTCCTTTAACATCTGTAAAAATCTGTCTAAATTTACTGCAGGTTTGCATGATATCATACAACCGAACATCTACCCTCCCCAAACATATTCATAAAGTCTGATGTGGGTCAATATAGACGTGTCGCTGCTTGCTACAGACTGCTTTTTTTTTCTCAGACCCAATATGGGTGCTCAAACATAATTTAGGAAAAGCAGGAGTTCACTTTTAGCTCATGGCACTTTCTCTGCTTTGGCCTCTGGGAGTTGTGAGGTTAATTACACTTGGCTGCTTTCACTACCTACTGAGGGATAAATCCATCGAGTGTCACGGACGTGACGGAGCTCATGAAACAAACAATCAGTGTTAAAATCTGTGTTACCTTCATTTGAACCGGTAAAACTTACAGAGATCAGGGAGGGCGGAGAAGAAAGAGACAATCTGTCACATTGCCGTCGTTACTTTTCATCCACGCATATGGCACTCATTGAAACACACACACAGATACACACACACACATACATACATACAACAGACACAACCATGCATGCAAACTGTCTTCCTCCTCTCTCCCCTCATGTCCCTCTCTGTTGTGTAGGCCAGTGTGAGTCATTCTTATGGGCACACGTCCAGGCTGTTTTTTTTACACAACTATACAACAGTTGGGTGGCTCTGAATACAGCTCTATCATGGCACTAATATAAAACTCAGGAAAATCTATAGATCTGTCATCTTGTTTAAAGTGTTCACTTAGTAAAATGTCTTATAAAGGCTGGTTTCACACAAAGCAGAGCGGACTGATGACCACGATGGACGAGGAACAAAAATGTGTTTTTAAACTTGAGTTTCAGTCTTTCAGAAGAGGAGGCGTCGTTTTACAAATGCTGTAAACAGACAAACTGGCTTCCTCTAGACGTCGTCCAAAATGTCCAAGCTCCAAATGTGCTAGTACAGATGGTCAGTCAGTGCATAGGTCTTCATCATCACAACTTTTGGTGTTTTATCATGATAAACAAGATTACTGTTAATTGAAGATCTTTCTACCATAACCGCTATAATATCAGCACTAGGTCCCAGTTTTATACAAAAACATACAAAAAAACCCTCCAAAATAGTTAATTACCGGTAGTTAGTTAGTTAACCATTCTGTAATTACAAACATTAATAAAATTCATGCACAGACAAATGTAGTTCCAACTGTGACATTAGTTAGATTTCAAAACAACAAAGAAAAATGTTTTATGATATTTAAAGATTTAAAGGTGCAGTGTGTAGAATTTAGTGGCATCAAACGGAATGGACTTTGCAAAAATAGAATATTCAGGAGTATGTTTTGATCAAATAGTCTTATTTTTGTGAAAATAAAAGACTCATTACCTTAGAATGAGCCCTTTATATCTACATTAGGAGCGGGTTCTCTTCCATGATGCCGCCATATTGGACCGCTGTGTTTCTACAGTAGCCTACATTGGACAAACTAAAATACCAACTCTGGAGAGGACCATTCAGATTTTTTTTTTTTTTACTTTTACAGCCCCTCTCATAGTCTTCTACATTATACAGTTGGTGGCTATATACATTATGACCACGAGATGGCACTAAATTTTACATAATGATTCTTTAATAATTAAATCTTTAAATAAAATCCTTCAGAAAATTCAAGCGGTTCTCCTGTTTTCTATGAGTGCTATTGCTTTAAAACAAATCAACTGTGTTATTTTAAATGATTTACATGTGCATACATTATTTTGGAACATGTAGTGTGGAGCTGGGACTTTAAGCTGCTGACCTCTGACTAACATATGGAGGCAAGTGGGAGTTTTTGTGGAGGAGTCAATGAAAATCTGATATACATTTCACTACATAATTATAAGTTTTCGTCAAGTTTTAGTCTGAAATTTCTCTGGAGAGGAAACGACTTTTGGGAAACCGTGTATAACATAAACACATGTCCTCATGTAAGTATGGTGTCAGTCCGTGTTTGTGAAACCAGCCTTTTAAGTATTCTAACAGTATGCATTAGGCATCATCAGTACAGTTCTTAAGTGGCAGGTGGGTCCACAGGAAGCAGACGGGACCATCATCAGTCCAAAAACTCTAACAACCATGATGCTCCTCTGCTTCCTGCTCTGATTACAGGGATGCAATGTCCAGTCAACTGCGCTTTTGGCGCTGTGCGTTGATCGGTGCGACCATAAGGCAGCTTTTTGTCTTGTTTTGCCCCCATAATGCACCGCTTGATGAGGTCGCCGAGGACCTCCAGTTTGACCCCTATGACCTTTCTTGATGATCGGGGTGTCGAGGTGTCCTGGGAGTTTTTGTTGAAAAGCAAACATTTAGTAAAAGAGTTGGTTTTTTTGATGCAGCTTGATCCTGAAGTGGCGGTAATAACTGGTGTGTGGCCATTTAATTCACAATCAAAAGAACGGAGGAATCGTGTGGAAAAGGTGGACGTCTGTGGAGTCCCTCAACAAAAGTTGACTGGACTCCTACAGAGTGAACGGTTTGTTTAGCACGTCCACACCTGAAAGACAGAAAGAGACAAATTACTTAAAAGATCCAACAAAGTTATAATCAATCAATCAAATAAAGACATTCGTGGGTAGCTAAAGATTATGATCAGGTGATGAAGTTGTTTCAAAGTGCATTTATTCTGAAATAGAAGAGTGGACAGGTGTAGGAGTAGGTGTGGTCGTACCTTGACGGTGCTGTCCACAGCTCCGGAGAAGAGACGACCTCTGGACACAGCCAGAGCCGTCACACTGCCCTGGTGTCTGAGCAGAGTCTGGGTACAGATCATGTTGTCCATGCTCCACACCTACAAAACACACACATGATCAATATCCATCATAAACAATACACACCATGTTCTTTTCTTATGAGTCTGTACCAAGTTGCTAATACCACAGCTTGTGTTGCACTTTACTGTCCAAATGTTACCAATGGATACTAGATACTGCAACTGACTTCCATTCAAAAGCTGGGATGTCAAACATGTGGACCGTGGGCCAGAACCGGGCCACTTTCCGCCCTGATTTCTTTTCTTTCCTTCCATTTTTCCTTCCCGTCTTCTTTTCCTTTTTGTGGTCTTTTCCTTCTCGTCTTTTTTTCTTCCTTTTCTTTTCCTTTCTTTCTTAGTTCCTGTCTTCTCTATATTCCATTTGTCCTTCCTTCCCTCCGTCCTCCCTTCATTGCTTCCTTCTATCTGTCCTTCCTTCATCGCTTCCTTCCATCCGCCTGCCCTTCCTCCCTTCCTTCCTATGGTCTGGCCCACATGAATGGCATCACTATGACTATAATCACTACATTCAGTGCACATCATTTTGGAAATTTTTGCTCAATGATTAAGATTTCAACACGCGAGTGAGTGGGCACTGATTGACAGCTGTGATTGACAGTCTGCTCCAGGACTCACACAGAGTCACACTTGTGTTACAATATTTCACAAACTTTACTGTTGCTTCATGTTACTAATAATGGAAGATTTCTAAGTGACTTGTAAAGTGTGTATTATGATTGAAGTGTATTTCGACACACACTACCCGTACTCACCCTCAATGAGCGGTCGTAGGAGGCGCTGAACACTTTGGTCTGGTCGGGGGTGGAGATGACTGCAAGAGCATAAACTGTCCCCACGTGACCTGTCAATGTCCGCACCTGCTCTTTAGACTCAATGTCCCACACCTAAGGAAGAGACAGACACATCCTCATCATCATCATCATCATCATCACGAGGCAGGAATGCACAACAAAACAGTGATATATGAGCATTTGTGTGTCACTTACATGAATGAGATTCTCATAGGTGCCGCAGACGATGTGGTGGTTGGTGACTGCGATGGAGTACACACTGCCCCCACTGGTCTGCAGGACGTGGACACACTCCAGAGAGCGGATGTCCCAAATCTAAAGAGACAAACAAAGAGGGAGTCAGAGAGATAGAGGAGGGGGTGGTGGGTGGGTGTTTATCAGCAGTGGAAACAGTGAGTCGCTCAACAGCTGCAGGTTGTCAATGTTGGTCTCCATGGCAACACACAGTGGTGAGAGCGATCGCTAGCAATCACGCCGCAGCCCTGAAAAACAGGACGAGGGGATGCGGCAGGGGAGACGGAGATGATACTCCCACATGTAGTGGCGAAGGCCAACAACATTCACCACCACCCACGCAACCAGACACAACACACACACAGCTATACAAAAAAACAGAAGTAGGAGAATTCTGTGAGGTAAAAATGTGTTTCAAAGGTATATGGCGATTTATCTGTGACAGAAGCGCGAGGAGACGCAACATTATCAAGCCACAATAATGAGAAATTAACTTCCTGTGTGCTTCTTGTACTTTCGGGTTGTTTATTCCACTAACACAATTCACATGGTTTCACAAGCAGACCACTGCGCCGCCTTCAATGTTTTTGTAAGAAGTGTTTACTCGACATGGAGTCAAATTCATTTACAGTCATGTTTCCGTCCACATGAATGAATGTTAAAAGTACGACTGAATGAATATTAACTGTTTATCTCTATCAACTCTTGAGGAAAATATCCAACACCTCTGTTATTAAATAAACCACATTCTTCACTAGCTACTCACTAACTTAACCTGCTGTTTGATGCCAGATAAGAAGTCTACAGTGAGCTTTTTTTTTAGCTTTATTTTTACTGAAAGCTGCTATCTGATGTGGCTGGGAGAAAAAACAAACACTGGTGACGGCAGTGAGACTGAACCAAAACAGCAAATGTTTGGGTCTGAGAACTAAAACAAAGAGCTGAAAGACACTAAAACGCGTTGCAGAGCTGAGAGGAACTGCTGACTCACTGTCATGGTATTATTCACTGGAATGTCAAGAGTGAGGTTTCAGGCCTTCTACTTTTCCTCAGACTTAAGCAACAATGTATAGATTTAGTCATTTGATCCAGCATCTGCTTTTTGTTATTCTGGATACGCACGTCTACGACATAACTTTTTCATCAGTATGATCGACAACTTTCACATTTTACATAGTCATTTGTTGATTTAGGCAATATGACATCAAACCATGAGAACAGTATAAACAAAAAAAGACTTTTGGAGGTTAAAAAAAAAAAAAAGTTGACCCTACATTTTTGTTTTGTTTTGTTTCTCTCACTGGTCTCATTAAAACGAACAAGAATATATTGTGCACGTTTGTGTTGCAGTGTGTTTGTTGGTATGAATGTGTCCTACATTACATACACCGCCACGTGACTGTAACCTCTCGCTTTACTTTAATACTGTCCAAAAAAAAAAGGGTAAAAATACTTGTATATCATCTTTGGCAGTTTGATGAGCAGCTGTAACTATTTTATATTCAATATACTTACTAATAGTTTGCAAATTTAACTTGTAAAAAGATTCAAAGAAGAAATTGGATGCAAAAAGTTTCCTCAACACTGACTAAAATTATATATTTATGGAGTCAAAAGTCCTCCAGGATTTATGTTAGTTAAGTCAAAAACATTTAAAATGCCAAAATGTTCAAAGGTTTTTTTTTTTCTTTTTTACTAAATATTGGCAACATTCACTGCAGTTTCAGTAGAAAAACATTTTCTAAATGACCTCTCTGGCTAAGTGCTGGCTAGAGACTAACTGCTGCGTTTATAAAAGATGGCAAAACGGAGCGTGTACGACTTTATCTGTGCTTTCATCTCCCTTTCCTCATTCTTCATTCTTCCACAGACGTCCCTCGCTCCCACAACCGGTCTCTCTCCCTCTCTCTTCTTTTCTGTCCTTCCCTTTATCTCCCTGCAGCGTCCCTGGGGTATTCATTAGTGACCGTCTGCAGCAAGACGGAGATGCACACACACACACACAGATGCATATACACAGAGTAGTTTCAACAGTGAGGCAGTGAATAGAGGAATAGAGATGACAGTCAGACAGAGACACAAAGCTCTTTTTATAGAGAGAAGACAGCACCCAATTACTGGCTACAATATATCCCAAATGACTTTAACTGCACATTATAAACACACACACACACACACACACACACACACACAGACAGAGTGAAGAATCATTTTTTTCAAAACAAACAAAATGATATATTATTATTATTATGATGGCTAAAAACTCAAGAGCGGATGAGAAGTGCTTTAAGAAGTGTTCAGACAATGTTGTATTTTAAGCTCTCAATAGTCAGTGTGAACTCTCCCTACCTTCCTCATGCTTTTTATGCTTATGCGCCAGCTCCAAAATGAACACCAGCTACCTTCTAAATCCCACTTGGATCTGTCACTGCCAGATAAATCTGACCAAATACACTCAAATCCTGCTGAACAAATGATGAACAAACTTGATGAACTGCATTGTATAGAGGCTCAAAGCAGTCAAATTGCAGTGAATGTTGGTTAAAAACATAACCATATATGTTAATAAATATTTTATATCTATTACTAGCTAAAAAAGAGTTTAGATTGTTATTTTTTTCAGAAAATTTCTAGTTTCCGCTTCTGTGTTAATGAAGTGGGCGTGTCCATGCATATCCAGAGCAGTCTTTGGCACAGGCAATTTAACTTTTGTAGTTTGTTTGACATTGTGAAAAGGTCTACAAAATATTAGGTGTGACATAGACACATTGTGTCTGTGAATTCCCAACTAATATTGGCTAGTTAACTTTGTTAACATTAGCTTAAAAGCCAAAATATTTTAGCTTATGTTGGAAGAGTTTTTATAGAGTGATGCTACAACTGTGTGCAGTATAGTTTACAGAGTTGATAAATGTTATATGTGCTGGCTAGATGAGTTTTATGTGCTGGCTAAGAAAACTGCTCACTGGTTTTAGATATTGTCTTAAGATTTTGAATATCCTAATATCATGATATGGGTGTCTATGAGTGTCTTTTCCTGCTTTAAAGGTAAAATATACTGTTCAATTATCTGCCTTTACCCATTATTTATCCATTATGTCAACATTACTGATAATTATCAAAAATCTCATTGCATAAATATTTTGTGAAAGAACAGATAGTCATCCCTACAGTACTGTCAAAATATCATTAAAAATACTTGATTTTTTTTAGATTCGATTCTGCCCATATTGTCAAGCTCTAATAAAACATAGTTCTTGAAGAGGGAAAGTATAAAGCTTTATATTACACTCTTGTTAATTACAATCTGTCAGTTTCGAGCCTCCATACATCTGAGTGGGCCACACTAGTATCAGTTACTTTGTTATGCCTCAGCTTGTGCAACAAAACACTTCCTTGAACAGAGTGAGTGGTTGAGAACATGGAAAACTGAAGGAAAAGTAGAGTGGTCAATAGAAGACCATCTCCAAAGAGTTTGATGTTCCTGTGACTATTGCTGCCAATATTATTAAGAAGTTTAAGGCCGATGGAACTGTAGCCAACATCTCTGGATGTGGTCGCAAGAGGAAAACTGGCCTGAGATTGAACAGAAAGATTGCTCGAATGGTTGAAAAAGAAGGAAAACTTCAATATCAATTCAAGTTGATCTTCAAGTTGAAGGTAGGACGGTCTCAAGTTGTACCATCTGTCACTGAATGAAAACAAAGTCCATGATACAAGACCCAGGAAATCTGTTAAGAGGCATATACAAAAAAGACCAACTGGACTTTGCCAAAAAGACAAGCTACAGACCTTCTTGGACAATGTGCTTTGGACAGATGAGACAAAGTTAATGCTTTTTGGTAAATCAGAGGAGGCTCAGTGATGTTTTGGGGTTGTTTTTCTGTCTCGTACAGGGTATGATGAAACGAGGACACTGTTAAAACATTTTGGTAACAAACATATCACCCAGTGTTGGAAGCTACGTCTTAGTCACAGGTCATGGGTCTATGAGCAAGATAATGACCCCAAACAAAAAGCACTCAAGACTGGAGAAGAAAATGTCAGATTGTTCTGAACTGCCCAGCTGTGAGATGTGAGCTGAATCATGTAGAACATGTGGAAAGAACTGAAAGTCTGGGTTTGAGAGACAACACCTATTAAACTCAAATGAACTGTAGCAGTTTGGGGAAGAGTGTGTCAAACTACAAGTTAAGTAGTGTAGAAACCTTAATCAGAGTTACACAAATAGGTGGAATGTTATCAGTATTTTTATCCGCATTTGCATGAACACTACTTATATCTACCCTGACCTTCCGCTTACCTTAATGGTCTGATACGATCCACTGTACAAGTGGTTCTGTGAGGCGACCAGTGCTCTGACCCAGTGATTCAGACCAGTCAGCTCCTTCTTCAGCTTTAGCTCTGTACCCACAATGTCCCACACCTACAAATAAAAAAAAAGAAAAAAAGATTCATGGAGATTATGAGAAATGAGACGAAAAGGAAAAAAAAAACTGGACATATAAACTTGACGCAATTGCAATAAAAGTAATCAAAAAACAACATCATAAAACTGAAACAAGAGGCTCATTTTTTTTACTAGTACACACATGCATGCACCCACACACACAGTGCATTGAGCAAAGCTGTGGTGGATAACAGATGTGGTGAACACACACAGTCAAGTGCGTGATGTCACTGAGCTGAAATAGAAAAAAGATGTGAGATGCGAGGAGGAGGCAGAATGGAAGTTGGGTAAGAAAGGAAAGTCCCTGTGTAAGTACACTGACATCACTCATACACACAACACACAGAGTCATCCCCTTCCCTCCTCTTGCTCCAATGTAACCATGGCAACAAAGACAAGGCTACAGCCACTGCTCCTTAGTGTCCTCCGTCTATTCGCTGAGCCACATATTTACACTGACTGAGTGAAAACCTTCTTTTGCAGGCCGCTGCTTAGCAACTAGAGTTACACAGCTGTTGATGTAGAAATAGATTTCCAACTGTAAATTTACATTCACACACACACACACACACACACATATATATATATACATACATATATACATACACGCAGTCATGTTTATAAGAAAATAAACCGAGGCTTGTGCAGAAAGTTTGAAAACAACACGTGAGCACAGCTTGTACCTTAATGGCCTTGAGGGAGCCGCTGAACAACATGTTGTGGGAAGAGACCAGTGTGCACACTGGGTTGTCATGGGCACGGATCGTATTGACTTTCTGCAGGGTCTGGATATCCCACACCTACACCAGATGAGAAATGACCACTTCCATAATATGTCCGAACAATTGTAACTTGGAATTGTGAAATTTTGTCACTGCAAAGAGGAAGCAGGAGAAGTGATTAATACTTACGATGATGGTGCAGTCTGCGGAGCCGCTGTATAGCCGGTTGCTATGGGAAACAATAAGATATGGTTGAGTAAGCTTTTTGGAGGGGGGGGGGGGGGTGCCTAGTCATTTTTAAAGTTTATGTGGATATGTGTGGTGTGTTACCCCTGGATGCACAGCGCAAGAACAATGCCGTCGTGACCTTCCAGGGTTTTCTGACACTTGTAGGTGGTGCACGTATCCCAGACCTGAGGAGGAGGGGGGTTTGGGGGGTATATATTAAAATAAACTAGCATTCTAAAGTTTTCTAATACTTGAGTAACTGCATTGGTATTTCTTTAGATATAAAAACAACGCCTATGATTTCAGAGATTTAATAGAAAACAGGCATGTGGGTGGAAGTTATCAGATAACTGTGCACGTAGGTGGAAGAAGTCCAAACGTTTAGACCCAAAATAGCACTGCGTCAAAAATTTAAAAAGAAAAAAAAAGAAAGGAAAAAGAAAAGACAAGAGGTTTGTGTTGATGTGGGCGAGTTGCTTCATGCACGAAGAGGAGATAAAAAACAACTAAGTCCAGTGTGAATAAGAAATCAGTGACCAAATGGATAAAGATGTTGCTATGGTTTCAACACAGTGTAAGTTGGTTTGAATAGGTCTTAAAAGTCATGTTTGTGTGTGTGTGTGTGTGTGTTTGTGTCGGTGTTACCTTGATGGTCTTATCTGATGATCCGGAGAAAAGCAGGTCCCCGGTGGAGTAGACGCACAGACACCAGACGGGACCCTGGTGGCCGACGAATGTGCCCTTGCACTTGAAGATCTGCTGGGGGTCGTAAGCTGCGCACAGAGACACAGAGAGTGAATTTAACTTGGTTACCTAAACTGAATGAAAACAAGTGATTGTGACATATTTAAAAGTAAAGAGGAAGAGACGGAGAGATCGGTGAAAGGTGAGGGAGAGCAAAACGGAGCAATATGCATTTGAAAAATCCAAAATGAAAACTGGAGTGATTAAATCATTCTAAAAGTTGGCGTGCCCCTCTTCTCGTTGAGGGTTTTACAGATGTTTTCCTCCACAGAGAGAGGTGTGAAGTAATGAAAAGAGAAAAGACAGAAAAAGAAAAAAAAAAGAAGCGGAGATATTTACAGCCAAGGATTCCCATGTTGAGCCTGGCGTTGATGTGGGACAGCTCGTCCTGCAGAGAGACACGAATGACAGATTTAGGATTTGTTATTTCATTAATCAACAACCCTGGCAAGCTAATTTTAACTTTTATCCTCGTGTGCGAACGCTTACGTTAAGCATGGACGCATCTCTGCGAAATTCCATCAGGTCCTCGCTCAGCTTGCTCTGGTTCTCGTCCAACACATCTGAAATACACACACACACACACACACACACACACACACACACACGTAAAATATCTCAGAGAGAAGCAAAACAACACCGACGTTAGGGTCGTAAAACTTTCTCCAGCTAATATTTCTCTGTGGTTTTAAACTTTTATTATGAATGCGGTGGGGCGCAGGAATGAGATGTGATCTGATAGGGACTTTTCTCTGCCAATAACAATACACGAGCGCAAAATTATCAGCTGATACTGAATACCAATCCAACAACAGCGCCCTTTAAGTCCAGCATGTAAAATACTTTACATCTTTGTGTTTAACTGACTACAGTACTGTGCAAAAGTCTAGTTTTGTTGTTTTAGCAATGCTATGATAACCATATATTGTTATTAATCAGTCTCTCTTTATAGAATACAACCAGAAAATACAGGATATGTGCATGCAGTATTAAAAAAATATAAAAGAAAAAGTCTAAAAGCTTCTATATGCATATTAATGTTAAATTTTGTGTGCATATTTTCTATTGCACACTGCTGTATGTACAGTATATGTGTTACTATAAAGGCTGCAACCTCAGGTCATTTCAACTAAAACTGTGAAGTTATTAAAGTACAATTATTATGAGGAACATGCAGGAAATGGTGAGTCATCTGCTCTAATGTGACTCTTCATGTGTAAATCCTGCTTTGCTTGATACTTGGGCACGCTGTGAATTAAAACTAAAAAGGATTAAGATGTAAATGCAAGAACTGAATCACGTCTTTCTCTGCTTACCAAATTTGAGCTCCAGGTTTTTCTCTAGTTGATCTAGTTTCTCAGACAGTTTGCCCAACATGGAGCGCAGGAAAGCAATATCTTGGTCCTTCTGGGCCAGAGTCAGCTGCATCTCGTGGAACCTAATAAGGGGTAGATCATACGCGATGAGTACAGATACCCATAAACTTAGATATCTGAACACATTCAGTACTCCTGAGTTTCTGTTAACTAGCAACCCGTGATGTATGCAGCTGTAATACGGCTGCTCACCTGTCATCAGTCTGCTGCAGAAACTCCTTTAGCCCTTCAAATTTACAAACCTCCAGGTGTGTTTCATACGTGTCCTGGTTACCAATGAACGTGCAGCTGCAAGAGAGGAGAAGCAACTTAACAAAAGGTACAGGGGTGTGTTCTATCAATCAATCAAGCTTTATTTGGACAGCGCTTTCTATATATGGAACAGAACAAAAGGAAAAAAAAAAAAGGAAGAAAAATGACTTAATAAAAATGAGAAGTGAGGAAATGCTTTCATACTTCTTGTGAATTTGCAGTGAGGAAGCACAAGAGGTATGATAAAAACAGAAGAGAAAATCACTTGAAATGAATAAAAGATTATTCAAGTATAATAAAAAAATAATAAAATGAAGTGGGTAAAATTATTTAAAAGAAAATAAAGATAAAAGAAAATAAGATAATTAATAAACCAAGAGGAAAGACCAGACAGAAAAGAAGGTTTATTAAGAGGAAAACAATGTACTGACTTCAAAGAATGTGCATGTTTGTGTGAAATGTGGATACAATATAGACAAAGTTAAATAATCTGTCCACATGTGTTTTAGGACTTACCCATATTTGGAGTGAGGACACTTGATGTGCTCACACTCTTTAAGGTGAGCCTCCAGGTTCATGGTGAGTAAGGGGGGGCAGGAGGGGTTGTTTGGGCAACGGACCGGCCTGTAGTCGCAGCTGGCCTCGTGTTCTCTGCGGAGCACACGGTGAGTTAGTGACGAGGAGACAAACAATGGAAATACAGCGTAAAAAAAAATTAAAAATCTGATCCTTGTCTTTTTAGTCCTTACTTGCGCGTGGACAGTTTGATGGTGAACGGGCAGCCCAGAGGATCCACCTCATATGCTCCGGGCTTCCCAGCAACCGTGGCAGGGGAGGCTCCGGCTGCTCCAGCGCCGCCGTTCGTGGCCCTGCAGCCGTATTTACAGTGGACGAAGAGTTCTCCGATCTGCTCGGCGACTGCGATGTTGTTCACCACGACCGTTAGCTTAGCCGCATCAACTGGGCACTTGTCTGTGAGGATTAAAAAAAAAAACAAAACAAGGGTATGATATGACTGCAGCCCTGGATCTAAATGTTAAGTAGTATAAATTTGACACACACACACACACACACACACACACACACACACACACACACACACACACACACACACAGTCAATTCTCACCTGAAGTCAAGGCACATCGTCTGCAGAAGGTGTGCTGAGGAGAGAGGAGAAATTTTAGTCCACATATTGTATTTGTTCTTATTCTATTACATTTTAACACCACTGATTGTTCACTAAGCCCTGCACCCCTTAGTTACTGTTGCTATGCCCGTTAAATGTTCCATCTTTGCATGGCACGTATGCAGTTTTGAATGACAATGCCAGATTTCATCATCATGGAAACTAATGAGGCCTTGATTTAATCTCCTCACTTCTTCATTTACAGAAGACCAATAGGCTCTATTATAGTCCATTTTAAATTGTATGCTTTCATGTTATTTGTGTAATTCAGTTGTACTTTTAATGATAATTGAATTTTATTAATCTACCAATAAATCAGGTGATATTTTGTCTTTATGTAAAGCATGTTGAGTTGCCCCTGTGTATGAAATAAGCTAGGCCTTGATACATAAATCTTCCTTCTAGTTGCTGACTTAAAAGTTGATATTTTCTTCTTTTTTGTGATAGTAAAATATCTGAATTAGAAACTAGTTAGCTGGACATGTTAACATTAGTAGTTTACATTAAAAGGAAGCACAATTGACATGATGCACGCTGTTTCGACATGTGGAGAAATCCGATGCTGGACGGGCCTGCGGTGCCTAGTTACAGTTGCTAAGCTATGACTGGATAATCAATGTTTGAGAAAGGGGAGGGTTTGGCAAAATGTCAGTTATAATCTGCCTGTGATAGATCATCAAATGCATCCTTTCAAAGAGAATGTCACCTACTATTGAAATGACTAAATGAATCAATGCATTACCTGCAAATATAAAATAGTTATAAAAATAGTTTCCTTCACAAAATTCATGAGTTTGAGATAAAGAGAAAAAAAAGAGGCACAGGGGTTAAAAGCACAGATATAAACTTACCCCACATGTGGTGATGACGGGGTCCTTGAAGACGTTACAGCACAGCTGGCAGCACAGTTTGACTGACGGCTGTTCAGCGAACACCTGGGGCTCCTGCACACAAGCACACCAGTTTGATTGCTTGCTCGGTGTGTGGTGTGAAATTGAGCTCAACAACTAAGTTGTCAACTGTATTTTTATACGTGCCAGAGAGCATGTGTGTGTACATGTGTCTATTTATGAATGCAACTGTGTGCTGTGGTTGGCGTACCGTGTCTTCTTCCTCTTCGTGCAAAGAGAAAGTGGAGCGCAGAGACATGTTGGACTCTGAGTGGAGGGATCGGACGGAAATGGCCGAATCGGACCTCCGAGGAGTACCGATTGGAGGCTGGATGGGAGAGAGGAAGTCACGGATATTTATACATCAACATTAGGTCATCCAGATGTGGGATTGTGTGCACCAGTTGAATTTGATCCATTTTATACATATATTACATATATATTACACAATCCAGGTGTTTGTTTGTTTGTGTGTGTGTGTGTGTATGTGTGTACCATTCCATCATCATCATCTCGGGGTGAGTATGTTAGAGTGCTGGAGGAGGAGGGAGTTCTTCTGTGCTGTTTGTAGGTGCTGGATGCTTCTGCTGAAAAACACATGATGGCAAATTCACGTCATCAGACAAAATAAAGACATGTTAAAAAAAAAAAAAAAATGAGAGACAGAGAGAAATAATGAAGCAGAGGAATAAAGAAAAAAGTTAAACCCTAACCCTAACCCTTAGAAGAAAAAGAAGGTTTATTTCTGCGTCACCTTTGGCTCCAGCAGGCACAGCTGAGAAGGCAGGACTGAACGACGCCTCCATCCTGATCTGTGGAGAAGAAAGAAGGGATGGGGTGATGAATGGAGAGAAAATAAGTTAAACTAATAAATACAGGAGCAGTATCACATAACGTGTAGTATAACCTGAGTATGTACTGTCTTTGTTTCTCTTTAAAAACAACAAAACACATACACACATAAAAAAAAAAAACAAAACACACAAGCGTCATTCTTCTCTCACACTGAGTAACTAGTGTCTCTCACCCGCTGCTGGGAGGAGGGGTAGGGGTGAAGCGGGGGAGCTGAGACAACGACGGCTGCTGCTCCTCAGTCGTAGCAAGACGCCTTACCTCCGCTTATCACCAAAAACGAGCGCACGAGGACACACGGGTAGGCTCAGGGGCTCGGCTAGGCCTGAGAGGAGGAGAGAAGAGGACAAGGAGAGGAGGTGTGATTAAAAGTTGAAGTGAAGAGGAGGAGGAGAAGAAGGAATGAAGAGAGAGGGAGGGAGAAGTATGGTGTGAAAATAATACAGCTGTGATATTTCTTTATTTCTTTCAGCAAAAGCCTGAAATGAGGATGAATATATAATGTTAGTTTAAGTTATAAGCTGGTTTTACTTTCTTTATATATAAAAATCAGGCATACTCCCTCAAGAAAATATTAGCGGTAGCACACACTTCAAGCTATCTATGATCAGAGGCAAAGATAGCTGCTTGTACAGTGGCGTTACTGTTGCTGAATGGATGTTTGACCCACTTAACCAGTTTCAAGCACAATAACAACAACACAAGCAATCCCTTCAGTCCTTACAGCAAAGAAGACTATTTCCAATATGGTCAACCTTGTTATTTTCTTTTCATACAAAGTAACAAGACTGTACAAAACCTACAGTGCCCAACACATACATCTACAAAATATAGTAACAATAATAATAATAATAATAGAAAAAAGGCTCATATAAAAGTATCAACAGGATCAAAATAAAATGAACCTTGTTATTTTCTACATTTAAGTTGTTATGATAAATGCTAATAATAATAATGATAGTTTAATAAAGGAGGTTCAAAGTCATTACAAGCTTAAAAACTTATATTTCATTTGATCTGGACTGCATATCTACATTGAGTTATCTTGTGCCATATAATATCAACTTGTTGTTAAACGAAAGTCCTGATGCTTAACTTTTCGGCTTCTTTTCGCAGCATCACAGGAATGTAAAGCGACATATTTCCATACAGATAAGAATCAGCGCTCAGAGTCGGTGGACAGGAACAGATGAATAGAGGAAGTTGAAAATAGCAGAAGTATTTAACATCTGAAACAAAATGTACTTTTTTTGGAGAATTTTTTTTTTTACTTGTTAAATTATTACTGTTGTAAGTTTTATAGATATGCATGTGTGTGCATATAGTAGCAATGTGTGTGTATTGTTGCATTACCTTTTTATGTCTTCTCTTGCCTATGTGAACCACTTTGTGTGACTTTTGGATGTGAAAAGCATATAAATACATTAATGATGATTTCTGCTCCTCCTAAAGAAGTTATAATGACCTGCCCATCGCTACGCGGGGGGGGGGGGGGGGGGGGGGGGGGGGGGGG